>JAJOOF010021335.1:0-31670 GCA_029582545.1 Solanum lignicaule
AAAAAACACGCGAATCCAACAGCCAAATTGTGTGATATACAAACGCTCCTACGTGGCTTATTGAGCCACTCAGTGGCTGCCACGTAATTAAAAAATTACACGTATTTTATAATTAAAAAAATGAAGAAATTAAAATACAAAAGGGTAGGGCCGTATTTTCTTTTCCCAATTTGCTCAATTTTCACTCAACATCAGCGGAGCCCTAGCCCTAATTTCTTTGCAAATCAAAGTAAAATTGTGAAGATTTGTGGTCAAAGTTCTTATCTTTTGGATGTTTATGTGTTGTTCTTCCTCAATTTAGTCTGGTTATGTTAATTTTTGCTTTTTAAAAGTTTATTTTTGGTAGAAGCTGTCACCATGAATGTAAATTCACTTTTTTTTATATTTGAATTATTTGCTGATCAAGAAATCTTCATTATAGCTCTTTTTACACAATGACAAAAAAATTAGAAGCCATTACATAAAAAAACAACCAGAAATTGTGCACAAAAAGAGAAAAAAAGCTTGAGTACTAGAATTAGGAAGAAGATGAAGAAAAATGGGATTTTGATTTGAAAAAAATAAAGATATATTTAAAAGGAATTCATTAAGGGTAAAATTGTCATTTTCGCTTTTTTTTTTTTCGTACTGTTGTGGGCCTCAAAAAATACCCCTGACGCGCCTGAATTGCGTCCCAATCACGTGTTATGCCAGGTTGGATTCGCATTTTTTTTTGTTTAAGAATTGGATAGTTGAAGTGCCTACTTGTGCACTTTGAAAGTTAGAGGACATACTTAAAATTCAAAGCCAAGTTTAGGGTCCAATTTATGTATTATGCCCTTTTTTTTTGGTTCAAAAGAGCAACTTATAATTTTGTTTATAGTCATCTAACCATAACTAAACATTTTTCTCTATGAAGTCAATTATATGTCTGGATAAATATAGTAATAACATGTTATCGTATTTTATAACCGTGCGAAGCGCGAATAAGTTCACTAGTAAAAATTAAACTAAGAATATGGGCAAGAAAAAATTACATAGAAACAACAATGAGGCAAAATATTTTCCAAGGCATTTCAATATTCTTTTGAACTTAAATCTGTGACCTCTATTCAAAGTTAAAAGAGTACTTATTACTCTATCACATAGTTGATTCATTTTTAAAAATAAATAAATTGTCGAAACAACATTCATAAAAAAAATATGATGCAGTGGATGAAGCTGATCCTTAAGAAATCTCGATTTTCTACACTATGTATGGAAAAATCTTTAATAGAAAACTCTTCTCCTTGAATGGAGCCCGCAACACAAATTCGAAATAATCAAATTTCAATGTAGATATCAAATATCGAATGCGATACCCAAAATAAAGTAATGACATCCGTCTACTCTCCTCTACCAAAAAACTTGATCCGAGTCATCCAACGAAACTGGTAGCTCCATACCCGATTCGTTCTCTGTTTTCGTCGGGTTTATCAGACTTTCTTCTTTCGCACTCCATTCTCACTTTTTCTTTTGATTGTATCAACTGCCGTAACTTTTTTCCACTTCCAACAATGGCATCAGCCATGGTTCTCGATCCAAAGCCGGCACCGGAGCTACCGGCAACTCGACCTGACTTATCGTCACACGATGTTCCTTCCGAAAACGGCGAAGACGACCTCTACGCTCGCCTGAAATCTCTACAACGGCAGCTGGAGTTCATCGAGATCCAAGAGGAATACGTGAAGGACGAACTGAAGAATCTCCGCCGTGAACATTTACGGGCACAGGAAGAGGTGAAACGGATCCAGTCGGTGCCGTTAGTAATTGGCCAGTTCATGGAGATGATTGACCAGAATAACGCCATAGTTGGTTCAACTACGGGATCTAATTACTACGTGAGGATACTCAGCACGATTAATAGGGAGCTACTTAAGCCTTCGGCTTCTGTGGCTTTGCATCGTCACTCGAATGCTCTAGTTGATGTTTTGCCTCCTGAGGCTGACTCGAGTATTTCGCTGCTTAGTCAATCAGAGAAGCCTGATGTTACCTACACCGTATGTTTATTGTTTCTGAATTGTGTTAGTTATTGGTTGAATACACTGATTAGGGTTTATATGTTACTGTTTATTAGGGTTATAATATTTCTGGCTGCTATGTTTCTTATTTCTTAGGGTTTATTGGTCAATTTTGCCTTTTGGTTCCTTAATTGGTTCATTAGAGTTTGTAGTGTGAGCTCATGCATTGTGGAACTCTTGCATTAGGTTTTACTTTATATTGATTATGAGTTCTGGATTAGATTTCGCTATTAGCTAGTTGTAGACTTCATTAGATGAATGCAGGGTTTCCCGTTACTCCTAAAGTTCACTACCTTTATTAATTTATGAATCCCAAGAATCTATATTTATGGTAGGCTCACTAAGAGCTTGATCAACTTTAGTTAGTCGAATGAAGATTAGTTAGTCAAGGTGTCACTACCAAGAACTTCCATAGATTAGGAATCAAAGTGCTTACATGTAATCCTAATTGTTTAGCAAGTTAAATAAGGAGGTGAATGCTGCTTTCAAGTCTCAATATAATGTTAAAATGCCTCATTTCTTCTTATATGGTTATCATAGACTGTGTAAACACATTTTATGACAGAATGACAATATTTTCAATAATAATTTTAAAACCAAGAGAAGAAGCTCCATTTTAAAAATCATATGAACTCATGGGGGAGATTATTTCTCTCTAATCAATCAATTCACTGGTCTCATATAATCATATTGCACTATCTATTCTTATTTAACTTCAGTTCCTATCAGCCTCTCCGTGAAAAATAACTACATCTGCAGCCATGACTTCCCCTAGCCTTATTCAAAATCCTATTATTGGCTTCTAAAAGGCAGCTAAGTGGCAATTAGTACCTATTCTCTAGTCCTTAGAGTAGTTGTTATGTGTGCAACACTTCTATCAACCACATCAAGTGAGAAGGAAATTGGAAAACCTTGTTCACAGGTTGCAGAAGGAAGCACATGTTGCCTTAAAATTGTGGCTAGAAAAACGGGAGATACAAGATGCATGACAATTTTTTCAGAAGAATCAGGATAACAAAGAGTGGTTATTGGTGTCTTTGGATATCCGGTGCTCCATAAATGTCGTATCCTGGATGAATATGGATATTGTGTATTTTTTTTTGGTATGCAGCCCATGTTCTATTGTGGGGAAGAGGGAAAAAGGTTCGCAAATGATTGAACTGATTTTGTAATTAACTGATGAATCACAGATTTGATGATTTGAATTCACTTATTTATTCATACAAGGAACATGAGTGTGGAGTGCACAACTCGTAGGCTGCTCTCCATTATTTTCTTCAAAAGTATGAAACACTAGTGAGATATTGGGGTATTAGTAAAGAGTGCATCTAATTCTATAATCAGAAGTCAGAACACTAATGAGGAAAAGGCATTATGTTTTTATCCTAATAAATGCCCGTTATATAAGCATGCATATGTGTCACATTACAGCTACAGGCAAGCAAGTGGAAATCTGATATAATATAGGGCTGTTAATGTGCCTTCCTTTATATTCTTCCTTTATCTTAATCTTATTTTTTCCTCGCACCAGGATATTGGAGGATGTGACATTCAAAAGCAGGAAATTCGTGAGGCTGTTGAGTTACCTTTGACTCATCATGAGTTGTACAAGCAGATTGGTATAGACCCTCCCCGTGGTGTCTTGCTTTATGGTCCACCAGGTACTGGGAAAACTATGCTTGCAAAAGCTGTTGCTCATCACACTACTGCCGCCTTCATAAGGGTTGTTGGCTCAGAATTCGTTCAGAAATACTTGGGTGAGGTATGCATTGAAGTAATGAAATACCATGAACATTTTTTGTTATGCATCAATGTGTTGTTACTACTTGCTAATCACCTGTTGTTGATGATTCAGACTTTTTGCACTACATTGTTTGAAATACAAAAAAATATTTTGAAGTGCTCCTTTCTATTGTATAGAAAGAAATTTGGAAGATAAAAGGGATTGGTGTCTTATCTCAGACTACTTTTTTTTTTAATTTCATCATTAGTGGCTATTGTTTGTGCTAGAACAAGGTAATTAGTGAATATTACTTTTACCCCAAACTGCATGATCTAGTTCTATTTGCTCTACTTAGCTTTTCTTTTTTATTGGCATCAAAGATTAGGTTATTAATTTATGTAAAAAGTAATTATAGATTACACTTTACCTTATTAAAAGACAATTACAGATTTAGAAGCTAAAAAGCACCATAAGAAAATATACCCTCTCCTGCTACATCAAATGTCGTAGTTTAAATTTGCTTTGCCGTGAAAGTATAATTGAATGCAAAATTCTTTATATTTGTTGGGTGAACATGTGGAGCCAGTTGTTGAAATTTCGGTAGCTGTAAATGGAATGGAAACATTGCTAGAAAGGCACCATGAAAACTAAAAATGACACACTCTCACTGCTATCTGCATTCTTTTGTTCAGAGGCTGAATTTTTAGTCCACTATAGTTCCAGAGGGTTTGACTCGAAACCTCTCGTGATAAAGATTGCCCAATATCTCAACACCTTTTCAATGTCTTTCATTTCCTTGTTTGGCTTATTGCCTCTGTTTGAGTCTCACTATGTTAGGCTACTCCCACAATTCCAGTTTGTCACCGTAATAAGACTTTTTAGCAAGGGGCAGCTAAAAGTACCAAAAAGATTGATAACCATGAGTAATACCATGAATACTGCGTATAGCATTGCATTCTTCTGCAGGAACTCCAAACTTTTATACACACATTTGGCATCGAGCTGGATACTCTTTTAAACGACATTGTCAAAGAAGACCCTACTAATATAGATCAGTAAACATCTCGACAAAAAAAATATTGATCAGTAAGATAAGGGACACAGAATCTCCTATTTCCGTGGTGTTGACTGGTAAACATCATGTACACGATCCATCCTTGAAATTAAAACGCCATATAGAAGAACTACTCGTCGATACTTAGTAGTTGACCGAGAAGCCATTCAGCCTTTTTTTCTTTTTTCTTTTTGAGAAGTTTTAGACAGACCAGCTTTCTGGGACCAATTGAGTAAAGCATTCAGCCTTTTTTTCTTTTTCTTTTTGAGCAGTTTAAGACAAACCAGCTTTCGATTTAGAGCATTTCAGTCCTGTCAATATGCAGCTTGGAATGCACTATTGTACATTTTGTTGCTGCATGCTCTCCTCAACTCTTCTATCTGAGATGCAACTTCAGTTCAATTTGCAATTCCCTGAGCCAAATTTCTTTGTCTGGAGATATCATTTATTTCTTAGTTAGGACTGGTCAAGTTTGTCCACAAATGATGACAAGACTCCATTTGTTTCTATTGCTCAAACTTTACTTTCAGCACTTACTATCCGACTGTTCAGGGTCCGCGAATGGTTCGTGATGTCTTCCGTCTTGCCAAAGAAAATGCTCCTGCAATTATATTTATTGATGAGGTAGATGCAATTGCTACTGCTAGGTTTGATGCTCAAACTGGAGCTGATAGGGAGGTCCAGCGTATCTTGATGGAGTTGCTTAATCAGGTAGGCTTCTACAAATTCCTGAAGTAATCCCATCAGAATTTACACTTTTGCATTGTTTATGAGGGTTTCTTTTGGTATGTCTTCTGCAGATGGACGGATTTGACCAGACTGTGAATGTGAAAGTTATCATGGCAACCAACAGAGCTGATACTTTGGACCCTGCACTTCTGCGTCCTGGAAGGCTTGATCGGAAGATTGAATTTCCTTTGCCTGATAGGCGTCAAAAGAGGCTTGTTTTTCAGGTAGAAGTTGGATGATTTTGTGCTCAGGATCTTCTTCAACCCCATTCCCCATTACCAAACAAATAGAAGTTAAGATTGGAAAAATATTGAAGGAAGTGATGATAGATTGGCTTCTGAATTGTGCCTTTCACTCATTATGTTATAATTTCCCTGTATTTCCAATTTTTCGTAATGAACCTCAAATCTGAAAGCTGGATGATTTTGGCCAGGTCTGTACTGCTAAGATGAACTTAGGTGACGAGGTTGACTTGGAAGATTATGTTTCTCGCCCTGATAAAATTAGTGCTGCTGAGGTTTGTCTCTTTTCCCTTCATCTATTTTTCGATGCTTCACTACTGATTTAAAATGTTGAAGTCTAGTGTTAAGACTAAGTAGTTCTTTATTTTGCTGCATCTGCTTTGATCCTTCTATTTTGAAAATGTGAATGACCTTTATAATTGAAGAGTCAATTTGACCAACACGACTGTGATGCATGTTGCAATGTCTACAGATTGCAGCTATATGTCAGGAAGCAGGTATGCATGCAGTGCGAAAGAATCGATATGTCATACTCCCCAAGGACTTTGAAAAGGGTTACAGGACCAATGTGAAGAAGCCGGACACTGACTTCGAGTTCTATAAGTGATTTGTAAAAGTAGATGAGCAAATATTTTAGAGGTCGACCTTGTACACTACCTCTGAAGATTTTTTTAATTGGTGTTTTTAATCGTACTGCTGGTTTGTCAAACATCTAATGGCTTGTACTGTTCTAGCTTCCTTTAATTGTTCGTTCAGAAAGTGCAGCATAAACAGTCTAGCTATCCATTTAAGCTGCTTAAGTGTCTCATCGTGAGGGGTATGTCTGTGGACTCTTTCAGTCATTTTAATGCCGCATTCTGTGGGATGGCTTAATTCCTCATATATAAGCTTTGCAGTAGTTCATTTTCATTTGGTTTTCAACTTAATGTTTCATTACTCTTTTTCATTTACCGATGCGTATGCCTTGACCACATTCACCAGAAGGTGCAACTAGCACAATTGAGTATAAATTAGACAAGTCTGTTTTATGTAGTTTGGTTATGTTTTGTGTCGATTTACTAATGCACCGGTTCGTACGTGCACCATAGAAAATGTTACAAAAAGATGAAGTAGACTTAAAATGTCAAAAGGATGGGCCATAAATTGAAGTTGACATTTAAAAAGTGGCATAATACATAAACATGACCCTTAACTTGATGTCAGTTAATAACTATGATCTTTAATTTTGGGCGTGCACAAATAGGTACTTAAACTTTATAAAATTGAGCAAATAGACACATTCGTCCTATATGGCATCCTACATGGTAATTTTGTGTTCTACGTGGCATCCTACGTGTATTATGTCATGTAGTACGCATGTGTCTACTTGTTCAATTTTATAAAAGTTTAAGTGTCTACTTGTGCACACTCAAAGTTGGAGGACATAGTTATCCGCTGAAGCCAAGTTAAAGGTCATGTTTATATATTATGTCTTGAAAAGTACATATAATCTTATAAGTAACGTAGTTATTAATGTAAAGTATTTATTAAAAAATAGTAATGGTCAAAGTAAAATGTCTTTGATACCCCAAATAATGGTCTAATAAATTTTTTATCGACATTCGACCATAATTTAATATTTTATAAGTCTTGAGGATTATAATTGTAGTAATTAAATTTAAATGGTGAACTGAAGAACGGTTATTTGAGTAAATCAGGCACTGAAGTAATAAGCACGGGCCTTTTGATTATCCAGATCTAACATTGGGTCCAAATTTCGGCCCATGTAGTACTCCATATGTATATATATTGTAGATTTGTTTCAAAACAAAAACCCTCTTAGAAACCCTATTCTCCTGCCCCTCCTTCTCTTCCCTTGTTCTGTCCGTGTGCCTGGAAGCCATGGAAATTGACAATCCGAGGGCTGAGCAACCCGCGGCATCCTTACCGGCGAAACCCAAGTTTCAACCTCTAAAGGCCCACGAAATCTCAGACGGCCATGTCCAGTTTCGCAAAGTTACAGTCCCACAGCATCGGTACACTCCACTGAAGAAAGTATGGATGGAAATCTACAATCCAATCTTCGAGCAGATGAAGATTGATATCCGAATGAATCTCAAGAAACGTCGGGTCGAGCTGAAAACCCGAACCGATACTCCCGACATCAGCAACCTACAGAAGTGCGCTGATTTCGTTCATGCTTTCATGCTAGGGTTTGATGTTTGTGATGCTGTTGCTTTGCTCCGTTTGGATGAGTTATATGTGGATTCGTTCGAGATCAAGGATGTGAAGACGCTAAGAGGTGAGCATTTGTCTAGGGCTATTGGTAGATTGTCTGGGAAAGGAGGAAAGACGAAATTTGCTATAGAGAATTCGACGAAGACTAGGATAGTAATTGCAGATAGCAAGATACATATATTGGGATCGTTTTTGAACATTAAGATTGCTAGAGATTCACTTTGTAGTCTGATTATGGGGTCTCCTGCTGGTAAGGTTTATTCCAAGCTCAGAGCTGTTACTGCTCGGGCCGAGATGCTTTAATTTTTGTTATTGGATTTGTAGGATGTTTTAAGTATCAAGTTTTGATTTTGTTGGAAATTATTGGTTCATATAAGTATTGTACTGATATGTGACTTGGAGAATCCTGAGACTTTACCAAGTTATGTTTTTTTCAATAGATGAATACTTTAAGTATGGGGTGATTATATGTATACGAGGCGAACCGAGTTGCTAATTGTTTTTGGTTATAGCTTAGTATCAATGTTGTGTGTGTTATCTTATACATGCTTATGTTGTATGATTATTTGCAATTCTTATGTGCTTTGTCAGACTATAATATGCTTATTGCAATAAGATAAGTTAGTTAGGTTACCAGTCCATATTTTCATTTATATGTTAGTTAAGTTTCTGGTGTATGCACACTCCACTTGTGGGATTACATTGTGTATGCTGTTGTATGTACAGGTACACATAGTACTCGCACACTCTACCCTCCACAGACCTCACTCGTGGGGCTACTCTAGTTTTTTGTTGTTGATGACTTAGTTGTCCTTCTCATAGCAGAGTTAAAGTTTTTGACTGCTCAACTGCTTATCTCAGAGCAGAGTAGAATAGAGTTTGAGAGCGAATCGTTGGCGTCTATAATTTTCAGATTTATTGCCTGGATTGTTCATTACTTATCACTGGTCTGTGTTTCTTCCCCACTGTACATGCCAGATAAGCTCATAAGGCTGCACGGCTGCATAAGCATATTATTTGATTGTATTGAAAAGTATATCTCCTTTCTGACCCCTACTCATCCATTTTCACTCTGATTTCATTGTTCTTGATTTTAGCTGCCTTTTTGCCTTTCAATAACTCTGCCATTCATCATCACACGCTCTAATTTTTTCTATCGTGTTTACAATTATCGGGAATGTATTCATATTCTAGCTTCTATACTTGTATAAGTGGAGAATTTTCATCCTCCAGCCCAACCCAAACTTGTTTCCAGTGGGGGTAAGTCTGTCTTCACTTTTACTTTAGCCATACCTGGTCTGGTTGTGCTTCTTTGTAGCTTCATCTGATACTAAAGGTGTGCTTACATTAGTGATCACTTCTCACATGATTATCAATTGTCCATTAAGCTTGATAATCTTTAAATTGTGATAATTGTGTGTTGGTAATTTACTCATGTCCTGTGTCCCTAAAATATGCATTTGACTCCTCGCTGTTTGAATTAACAGTGTCTTTATGTGCTTTTTTCCCCTGCTCCATGGTCACAGTCTGGATCTTGATAGCATGATAGTAGATAGATAAACCTTTTGGTTCGTCATAACGAAAATTTAATGTTCAAGTAATACACCTCTTCCTCTTCATGTTTTGCTTGCTGTGCTGTGTGTGATCCTCTCCAGACTGATTAATGATTTGTAAGGCTGATGAGGTCAAGTCCTTAAAATCAGTACGAACCCTTATGTTCAAATGACTTGCCTTATTGCTGCAATACCTGTTTTATTCGTCTTATATCTCGCCGATTGCCCTGTGCATCTCTTAGTTGTGTTAGTTGCTTCGATCGAGTGGTGAACTCTTGCTTGTGAAGTTGAGATTTCATACCGAAATACAGAATTTTCTTTTTTGCTTATCAACGAGATCTCTCCTTGTCAACTCTCAGAAATTTTGTTTTGTATCTGAGGGCATCCTTTGACTTTGGCTGTGAAAAGCTCCAAATAGGCACGCAGTAGTTTAGAGTAGAAGGAGTGAAAGCCACTTGACTGTAAGGAAAGGAGCTCTAAGTTGGAATTCAATAGTGACAAAAATGGTCATCTGTGCTCCACAGCTATTGGTGTCGTGCACTTTCCGGAAATGACGGAAATATAGTCCAGTGCCGCGACTCCAACTCTATACTCTATTTTACTTTTCAAATATAGAGTTTTCTATTTTTTTTTCAGACAATCAACTCCAACCTAATTCTCTATTTTACTCTTTAAAAAAAATATGTTTCTCTTTCCTCAATATTATATTATTATTTCTATTTCATTCTTATTTTCTTATTTCATAATATAAATCCTTTATTTCCTTCTCATAATTTTTATGAGATAAAAAATTTTATTTTTTCATTTTTTTATTTAATAGTACAAAATTATATTTTATTCTAAATTTTTAAATAACATAAATTGTAAGAAAATATAATATAATATATAAATTAATGGACAAATTCAAATAAAAGTGAAATACAATTACATAAACATTACATATACTCAATTTACAAAATTATTATGTTGATCCCATAAATGCTCTATTAACACATTACGGAGTTTAAAATGAGCATTTTTGTTCTTAATTTTTTTATGTCTAGCTAAAAGTTGTTCAAATCGGAGATTTTTATCTACCACCATTTATGTCGTTGGAGTTGGAGCCTCTACGACATCTTGAATTGGTGCATTAGGATCCCGTTCATCCTCAATTATCATGTTGTGCAGTATAATAAATGTAGTCATTATGTTATGTATTGTATTGTTATCTTGTATTTAAATTATCATATTATGTATTGTATTTTTAAATTAAAATTTTCATCTTATCATTTTAATTTTGTGTTTTATAGTGAGAATTAATAATAAAATAAAATTATATTATTGACGAAAATTAGAAAAAATTTAAATACTATTAATTCGAGATGAAAGTAGTATATATTAAATAGTAATATATTTTTAAAAATATTATATTACGTTTAAAAAGAATTATGAATATTAGATATTTAATTAATGACATTATATGTAAAATAATAAGTTAATTTGAAAGTAATAAAAATAATAATAAATTATTGAAAAAGTGAAAAAGAGAGTGTGAATAGTAGTTCTCCAAATTTGGAAAACTACTATTCAACTCTATAAATTTGAAGAATAGAGAGTGATATGGACTATGGAGATGGGTTGGAGTACCCCATTCTCTATCTTACTCTCCAAATATAGAGAATGAAGAGTAAAATATAGGTGGGTTGGAGATGGTCTAAGTCCAACCTTTTTAAATTTATCAGGAATTAGATTCTCCAGAGTGTTAATGTGGCTATGGCTATGGCTAGATTGATTAGTCGTACAATGATTAATTTAGGTTTATATATCAATTCAAATTATAGATAGGCTGAATAGGAAAGATTAAAATAAATTGAAACATGTCTATTTTATACCCCTACTAATAGCATAAACCTTATTCCAAATAATAACATATATTCCGTTTAAAAATACTTATATCATGTGAATTTAAATTTATCATAAAAAATTACTGAGTCACCAAAGTTATGATAATATGATGGTCATTGAGTAGGACAAGATACCCAAATTGTTAACAATCAATTCATCAATTTTACAGTTGCCCATAGTACACTCCCACAAAATTACTCTGATATTAACGAGCAAATTATCTTGTTTGGCCACTTATATCAATTGAACAATAGAAATAACCTCTTTAAACGTTTTATGTATAAAAATAAAGATTTCTTATGCGTGACCATGAAAATCTCTTATAAAAAAGTCAATACGGAAACAAATTTGTAAAGGCTACAAAATTGAATCTTCCTATATGAAACCCTTCTCTTAATTTAATTAATACATCATGTTAATTTCATATGTTTTATTGGGGACCATGTGCTTCATTTTTTCCTTTATACTTTTTGTATCTTTCTTATTGACCTGTTCTTTTTCTTATTCTTTTTGGGCACTTTGTTTCTTCAAGCATGACCAGCAAAAAGAGTTTAGTTTGTCTAGAGAATCCTTATAAGTATTAACCAAATTACAAGCATATTGGGTCAAAATGAAATGTTTTTTTTTTCTTTCTGTGTTTGTATTACGATCGATTAAATCCAAATTTATATATTGTATGATTTATTTATAGATGCAATGTTTCCAAAAAAAAATCATCTTCTTTTCTTTTGAGTTGAGAATCTATTAGATATAATTTCTCTATCTCATATACGCGAGGAGAAGTTAACGGACTATGATTATATATATTTTATTAAACTTTTGATTATGAAATTACATGAGATATATTATTTTCATTGTTGTGTAATTATTGAGAAGAATAACTTTTATGCATGTACATTAAATATACACCAACCAAGTAGTCTTCAACCATCCACCTTCACCTCTAAAAGGAGTAGTAATTGCCAACCTATCCTTCCTGTGATCCAACTGTCATTCACAAGTGCAAACTTCACTTCACAGTACATTTTTTTTTTTAAATTATTATTAATAATATTTATTTATTTAATTTGTGTATTACTTTTCAGGTAGCTTTGTTTTTGGTAATTCAAATGGATCAAATCGTTATATAATATGTGAATTATATATGGATTACATTGTGTCAGGGGCGGCTCTAATAAAGCCAAATCTGAATGGAGGCCTTAAATTCAAATATATATTTTTGATGAAGTTTATTATAGCTAATTATTTAATTTTTCTTGAGACATAGTATTCATAATTTGTCGAACTTCTATTACTTCTTTGCTCTTTTATGAAAAGATTTTATTTTCTATAAGCAATACTCTATATTTTTTTTAAAATTTTTTTTATTTATAACTTATTATTTTTTTTAAAAAATGAGGCCCCTCAAATTTTCGGGCATAAGGTAATTGCTTTTTTTTCAAAGTTGTTGAGCCGCCCCTGCATTGTGTTAACATTAAAGATATGTTTATTATTCAAAAGAAGACTACAAAATTAATTTCTTAATAGTACTATATATTAAAATTATTACTTAAACACAACAAAAAAATTAATAAGAGAAAGAGCTAGAGCTTAACGTCCGCATTATATTTTATAGTTAAATTTAATTCAAGACTTGTGACATTTTTATACTGTTTCAATTTCATCAAATATCTTGAAAAATTATGAAATTACTCGTACGTCTGGATTTTATATTCAAACATATTATATTCTTTTGATAGCTTCAACAATTCACTAAAAAAAATCATTAAAAATATCGTAATATCTTAATTAAAAAAATATAAAATATATCAGTGTGATCACATAAGAGATGTGAGAAGGAAAAACTATAAATAACAAATCAATTAATTTTTTATTTTTTTTAAAAAGACGTTCACTTTGCTAAGTATTATACTCTAATATTTTATTTTAGTAGAGTCAATTATTCTCTTATTATCTCAGCAACATAAAAAAAATAGATAAAATAAATACGATGTATATTCAGTTAGCTGTTAATAGAAGAAAAAAAAAAACAGATTCATTACAAAAAAGCTGAAATTCCTTTTACCATTTCTCCACCTCTCACTCTTCACTTTGTACTTGGCACTAAACACTCCTTCTTCTTCTCCATTAACACAGATCCAAATCTCTTACTACTTCAGCTCAAGCTAAACGGGTCGGGTCGGGTCTTATTCTGCGCAAAATGTGGTTACTGCAACTCGATGAATTCGATTTGATGTTCATGTTTACTGTTAATTTCACCTCAGAACCTCAGTATTACTCCTAGAACTTCAAGTGCTTTCTCTATTTTATAGGTAATTACACTGCGATTTCATATTGTTTGTTGAAATTTATAATTTTGTATTTGTTTAGCTTGATTTCTTTTGTGTTTTCTGCTAATTTTGGTGGCAGATCTGTTTGCTTATTTGTTTCCTATTTGTTTGGCATTGTTAGATTGAACAGTCAATTTTTATTTATTTTGAAATATGATTTTTGAAGGTTTTCTGATAGTATTTTTTTTTTGTAGCTTTAAATTTGATTTTTAGAAATTAATTAGGAAATCCGCGATGAATTCATGCAGAAAATTAGACTCATTGGAGGGAGGAGTATTAAGTAGCGGCGGAGCTAGGATTTTCAGTAAAGTGATTGAAAATATAAAGAAAGAAATATAATGATAAACTATGTATGATTTTTTTTGAAATATACTATGTATGATTTTTTTCTGTTTTTTTTTAAAACTTGTATATATGGTATGATTTTCCAGCTTGCACCCCTGGCTGCGGCGGTGGACTATTAAGTAGCAAGACCATGTTAGGTTCTGTATGTTGTTCAGTCTTCAGTGTTTGCTTCTTTGATAATGTGGAAGTATAATGAATTGAGAAATTGAAAATGTTGTTGGTCATTATGAACTATCATTGGATTATATTTGTGTAATGGAAGCTTAGGATTCCCTATTACTGGGACCTCATAGGATTTGGGGTTGTTCAATAGTCTTAATTAACCCAACTCTCTTTGACATTTACTTGAGAGAAGAATTATGAATGTGGTAATAGGTAACCCCCAACCCCCCAAAATAATAATAATAATAATAAAAATCCCGTAGATTTTTTTATGTACTTCTTCTTCATCAACTGTTTCAAGCTCCAACCTTGAATAAGAATTATCATGACACGAGGATTTAAAAACTTGTGATTAAATGGGTTAGTCTAGTCCCGGATTGACTTGATGGAGTGGTTATTTTCCTTCCCGTTGCTTATTATATACTATCATGTTAGAATACTTAAGTGCTAGCTATTTGTATGTATTTATTTTTTTTTCTCAAAACATCTCTTGTTTATTAATAATATAATTACAAAAGAGGGTGACATAAGGCCTAACACCTCTTCTCACACGTAACACCAAAAAAAAAAGAAGGAGTTTTCATCCCGGAAGGCTTCTTTTTCAGTTAGAATTTTACCAAAACCGAGGCCCCTCCCCATTAGTCCTTCATAGTGGCTCATAATGCCAACCAGAATGGTTTTCTTTTTTTGAACCTAAAGGAGGCAAGGTTAAGTTTATCCATCATCAGAAGGCTTATTTGTATGTATTAGCTCTTGCTCTTCTACTTCAAGATTCTTTTGTTCATGAAATTGAGAATGGAATATTTGTGAACCAAAGTTTTTTCTGTTAAATGTTTCTTCTTCTACTATATTCTTTTCTAATCTCGCTAATTCTTCTGTTTTGAGCTGTTTAATATTGTACATGGTTTGGTATCTCTTAGCATCTTTTTATTTTATTTTGGTGTAATCATTCATCCATCTGTAACATTTTTGCCCACTTCCTTGTTAAGGTTTTCGTTATTTTTGGCATAGAAAGTGATATGGCAAGGTTTCTGGTTTTTGTTTCCAACATCTCTTTTGCATTTTGTTTATTTCTTGGCATCAGTATCTATGAGATTGAATAGCTTTTAAAGTAATTATAAGTTGTTAGTCTGGTGGATAAGATTTTTAACCAAGTCAGCAGAGCTTTCATCATACTATGTAATTTGACTGACTGGTTTTTTTCTTTTTTTATTCTTCTTTTTATGGTTCCATGAGAACATGATTAGTTTTATTAATCTTCTTCTGCAGATGGTGAAAAATTAGTTAAATGTAGAACAATTACTATTTGGAATTCATAAGCAATTGTATAAGTCTAGTTCATTGCTAAGTGCTTTTGGAACGTATGTGCAAAGAGAAACATTAGTTGGACACATAATAATTGCTAATTGGAATCCATAAAAAGTCATCCAGTTTTAGTTCATGAAAATTTAGTGCTGATTCCAAACATATTTCTTGAGGATATTCTCATAACTTTGATTGCATAGATGCTTGCTATGTCATAATGTCTTTTTTTATCCTTCCTCTCTCACCTTTGGTGTTTGTTTGGTTCTCAAAATGTTTATCTACTGAATTATTCCAGGACGACCACAATACTGGCAGCATAGTGGCTTTCAATCTGTTGAAGGTTTCCTCATGAGAATCTACTACACCAATCAACTGCTACATTCTCTTTTTGTTGTAGCAACTCTCCTTTCGCTGTGCCGTGGTGATCTAAACTCAGACAAACAAGCCCTTCTTGACTTTGCTGCAGCAGTCCCACATGGCTGGAAGATCAACTGGGATCCTGCCACTCCTATCTGCTCATCTTGGGTAGGTGTTACTTGTAGTAATGATGGAGCCCATGTGGTGGAAGTACGACTTCCAGGAGTTGGACTCATTGGTTCACTTCCGAAAAATACTTTTGGGAAGATGGATAGCTTAAGGATTATCAGCCTTCGATCCAATCGTCTCAGTGGAAACCTTCCTTCCGCTATCACTTCACTTCCTTCTCTCCAATCCCTGTTCTTACAGCAAAATAACTTATCTGGACCTATTCCTTCTTCTCTTTCAAATAAACTGAATGTTTTGGACCTATCTCATAATTTCTTCACTGGAAAGATACCTGAAACAATTCAGAATTTGTCTCAGCTAACAGGTTTAAGCCTCCAGAATAACTTACTTTCTGGACCCATACCCAATATTACTCTTCCAAGGCTAAAACATATTAATATAAGCCACAACAATCTTAATGGTTCTATTCCATTATCCCTCCAGAAGTTTCCAAATTCCTCCTTTGTGGGGAACTCACTCTTGTGTGGACTACCCTTAAATCCTTGTTCACCTGTTCTACCACCATCCCCTCCTTCCCCTTCCCCTTCCCCACCTGCACCCTCCCCAAACACTCAAGAAAAAAGTTCAAAAAAGAAACTTAAACTAGGTGTTATTCTCGCTATTGCTGCTGGAGGGGTTGTGTTGGTCTTGCTGCTAGTTGTGATCCTCGTTTTGTGCTGCCTGAAAAGAAAAAGGGGTGATGGCAGAGGTGTGCGGAAAGGGAAATCTCCGGGTGGAGGAAGGAGTGAAAAACCGAGGGAAGAGTTCGGTAGTGGGGTGCAAGAACCTGACAAAAATAAGCTTGTTTTCTTTGAAGGCAGCTCTTACAATTTCGATCTCGAGGACCTATTGAGGGCCTCAGCTGAAGTGCTAGGAAAGGGGAGTTTTGGAACTGCTTATAAGGCTATTTTGGAGGAGTCATCAACAGTGGTGGTTAAAAGACTAAAAGAAGTCATTGTGGGGAAGAAGGACTTTGAACAGCAGATGGAAATTATTGGTAGAGTTGGACAGCATCCAAATGTGGTTCCTTTACGTGCTTATTATTACTCCAAGGATGAGAAGTTACTGGTGTATGGTTATTTCTCAATGGGCAACTTGTCAATGCTCTTGCATGGTAAGGCATCATATGCTCTCATCGTCATTTCCTTTTTCTATTTCTAGCGTTTGGTGGAGTAACATGATTCGCCCTTTGTGATTGAATGCCTAATAGTTAGCTTCTAACACAATACAAAATGCACTCAAGTAATGTCCTAAACGAATCTAAACAATGTGAGTTTGAACTTTTAAACTTGTGAACTGGTGTGAAAAGAAGCTTTCTTTCTTGTAGCTTATTGTAAAGTTAGAGAAGAAAAAGTCTTCTTTAGAATATATGCATCAGTTTGATCTTTATAGGTCTATTATATGAGTATAAACAGCTCTTATGCTATTCTGTATCTATTGTTTCTGTAGCAACATATTGACACTTGCTGGCTTTCTTTTTCTTATCACTGGTAGTTTATCACTCGCACTATCTTGCTGTTTTTCTAACTGGAAAGCTGCTAGTGCTGAAAAATTTCGTGTATGATATACCTATTATCTATCCTGGAAGACTACACCAGAAGTGAATTCATCTTCATTCACTAACCTGCATAAACTTATCAATGCTAAGTATACTGCCAATGACGCTACGTACTGCTGATATTTCTGTTCTCTAACTCTATCAAACCCCACTATCATTTAGGAAACAGGACTCCAGGAAGGACTCCATTGGACTGGGAGTCGAGAGTTAAAATATCTCTTGCAGCAGCAAAGGGGATTGCCCACATCCATTCAATGGGTGGTCCAAAATTTACTCATGGAAATATAAAGTCCTCAAACGTCCTACTCAAGCAAGATATGGAAGCTTGCATCTCAGATTTTGGTTTAGCCCCTATTATGAACTTCCCTGCAGCCCCATCTCGATATCCAGGGTACCGTGCTCCTGAGGTGATAGAAAGCCGAAAGCATAGTCATAAATCAGATGTCTACAGCTTCGGTGTCTTACTACTCGAGATGCTTACTGGTAAGCAGCCTATGCAATCACCAGGGCGTGATGACATGGTTGACCTTCCTAGGTGGGTCCAATCAGTTGTCAGGGAGGAATGGACGTCAGAGGTTTTTGACGTCGATTTGATGAGATTTCAAAACATTGAAGAAGAGATGGTACAAATGCTGCAAATTGCTATGGCATGTGTTGTAAAGGTCCCGGACATGCGACCCAACGTGGAGGAAGTTGTTAGAATGATTGAAGACGTTAGGCAATCTAACTCCGAAAACAGGCATTCTTCAGAAAGAGAATAGATCCTATGATACAAATGTGCATATTCCTTGGATTTCTGACTTGCAATTTGTAAGTCCTGTGAAATTCATTCGATTCGATTACCCAGTGCAACAACATACATGTTTTCTTTCCCTAAATTTTCTGATTCAATCCTATTGACAAGTGTATCTAGGAAAGTGTGGATTTGTTTTCCTTAGGAGATATAGTAGACAAGTTAATCATCTTCCTTTTTCTTTTCGTTTAAGAACTCTTGTCATTTGTTGTAAGATTCAATCTGCACTGCACTTATTAACATCTGATTTATGCAACATGTCGAAGCAATTCATTTGCTGTGTGTTTGGATTTTGGTGTGAAATCATTTTTATGGCATTCAAACACCAAGTAATTTATAAATTCTAGTGAGTATTGGATAGTGAAATCGTTTATTTATACTGCCATGTGTTTTTATTTGTAAATACAATATGTTACACATTTCTATCACTAATTATGCAACTAGGCAAATAGAAAGTAGTTATAGTATGCATTGGCGTCTCCTTTTTCTTCTTCTTTTTGTTTGCGTGACATTAACACTCTGTTTGAATAATTGTTACTCATTGTTTCATAATGTATTATATTGTACTGTACTCTATTGTACTGTGTTGTATGGTAGATACAATGTTTGGCTAGATTGTATTGTTTGTTGTTGTTTAATAACATTTTAATTGTTTGGTTTGATTGTATCGTATTGTATTGTAATTTATAAATTTACTAAAATATCCTTAATTATTCTAGAGTAGGAGGTTTGATTAGAATTAAATAATATAAGATAAAGGGTAAAATAATATTTTGAAATATTATGTAAAGATATAATTGGAAAAAGAAATTAAGTAACAATGGGAACACACCAAATCGGTTGTTCCATAAAATAGGGGTTTTCATTGTTACGTAACAACGAAATTTAACAATACAATAAAATATATTTTAAGTAACAATCAAAACAAACATCGTAGATATAGTAACAATACAATACAATACAATAGATAACAATAATCCAAACAGAGTGTAAGTTGGAGCATCACAAACATAGAATTTGAACTACAAAATTCGAACTTCATATTTCTGATATCACTAACACTAAAAGTTGATAATCATAAAGTTCGAATCGCAAAACTTAACAACACTGGAAAAATTAGAGGCAATATTTTTTTCCCGCTTTTTAATTGATGGCTAAACATTAAATAATTTATAAACACTGGCTAAAATTCAAATATTGGTCCTAAAAGTGGTTACCTAGTGCCATTTCCACAAGCTATGTGCACATTATGACTTCAGTAGACTATTCTAGAGTCTTACTTCTGGGCCCTACTATAATATATGGTTACGTAGCATTTCGTATACGTAATGTAGAAATAATATTATTTTCTCCATTCTAATTTATATACATAGAAATAATATTTATTTACTTATAAAATAGCAGATTGTTTGAATATTTTTTAAAATTTATAAATTATAAATATTTATTCAGCTATAAAATGGAGTAGATATTTTAAAATTAAATAGTTAAATATCTCATTTTTTTGGAATGGACTAAAAATGAGTGTGTTGTATAAATGGTAACAGAGTGAATGTTGTTTTCTATTTCTTCCATAGGATTGGCTCAAAACCTAATCCGAGCTCTGCAAATCTCCATTCAGTTGTCTTCCACATCTTCCTCCTCTTAATTCAGGTATTTTTCTGCATATTATTGTTAATTAAGAATATCTAGGATTTTCCGCATGAACAATCCATTAGATCTCGTAGTTTTATCTGTTTGAGTTATTATAAGCTTCAGTTTTGTAATTCTGTGACCTTAATTTGTGTGTGTAACTGTTTTCTACTTTACTTGAATATGGAGATCTGTGGATTTTGATGAAAAAATTGTAATAATAATTGCTTAGGACTTGGATTTGAAGGTATACGGGCTGAATTATGGCATCGAAGCGCATATTGAAGGAGCTTAAGGATTTGCAGAAGGATCCTCCCACCTCATGCAGCGCTGGTATGTCTGCTGTAATTCCTATTTTTGCCTTCCACTTCTGGTTGCTGCGCTTATGTGCTAGGTTTGTTAGCTGAAGACCAATAATTAGGTCAGCGTGGTTGAATTCTCGATGTTTTTTGCAGTTTTTGTTTTGCTAATGCTTCTAGTTCAGAACAAGTCTGATTTAGTAGTTTGCTGAACCTATTTTTTGGTTTCTGTACTAGCAGAATTGCATGATTTAAATGTCTGTTTCTGTAAAAATTAGTGGCATTAGCCCCCGGTGGTAGCCTAGTTGTCCAAGAGCTGAGTTAGAGTAAATATGTTAGCATCCAAGATTCAAATCTCAGTAGAGGTGAACTAGGTGAATCGTTCCCATTTGCCTATGCTTTGGTGGATAAGGTCATAAGATACATATACTAGTTGGAGGTAGCTGGTATCGTTGGTGTACTCAAAGTGTCTGTTAGCAAGCTTGGACACTAATGTTATGAAAAAAACATTATTGGTATCATTAGTAGGTTGATCCGTTACGAGTTAACAGCAGCTGAATGCAGATTTGGTTCTCTTTTTATTTTATTTTTTGAGTTTTACTTTTGTTATATGATAGTGGTGTCCGACCAGCTTGTGTACAACCCTGGTTGTATTGCATCTTTATATTGGTTTCTCTTTCTCACTTCTGAGAATTTAACATTCAATATATGGCTCTCTGAAGATTGTGAATGTTACTTATAGTTGTCTATCAAATTTCTGTATCATTCTTTGTTGTACTTCTCCTAATGCATATTGTCATGTCTGATGAGGAATTTTTTTTTCTCTTAGATTTAGGTGCTGAGTGTGATTATACATTTGTTAAAGTGGGTACTTTAATCACATGGCTGTTATGTCGATATTAAATAGCATATTTTGTAAAATACAGGTCCAGTGGCTGAGGATATGTTCCATTGGCAAGCAACAATCATGGGGCCTACAGATAGCCCTTATGCAGGAGGTGTATTTTTGGTCTCAATCCATTTCCCTCCTGATTATCCTTTCAAGCCTCCAAAGGTATGCCTATGCTCTACAGCATCCTTGTCCAGATCTGTGTCTGTTCCTTTACATTCTTTATTGTTATAAGCTAGAGAGTATCAGTTTGCATGAATTTAACCAAATACAAAGGAATCAACTGAATGCATCACAAATATGTGCATATAGGTTTCTAAGAATAATTTTCGTCTTTTCTTGAAATCAGCAGGAACTTTCATGAATGACACCTCACCTGCTTAGCTGTGTCCATATAGAATTGAATGATATTAAAGTTCAAATTACTGCCTACTTCGCCATCTCTGGTTTTTATTTATAGTAGAATGTAAAGATCACATTGGCATGCTTCCATCAGCGCTGAAAAGACAGCATTGAACGAGAAGAAATCTAAGGCAAGGCTGGTGATGTGCCACTGTGTTGAAGGGTCAGACAGAGCGCTAGCATTAAAAATGCTGACATTTGTTTGTCAGCGTGGTTTTTTTATTTACATACCACAGAGATAAGACCACAGACTTACATGGTGGAATACGCTCAAAATTGACAGATAGTTTCATATCCCTTTGGAAAATTTCAGGAAGTCTTGGATACTAGTTACGACTGCTTGTAACTTCCTTATGATCTTTCCCCACTACTTGAAATGACATTTGAAGTTTTTTGTTGAGAAGTTTATCTTTTCTCTGCTCTCTTATGTTCTGGTGCTAAAGTGAGCTGGTACTTCAGGGTGCTGTTCAAGATTATAGCTGAATCATCATGGGCATTAAATCTTTTTATCCATTTTGTTTTGTCATGCCTATAAGTATGCTAGTCTTTTACACCACAGAGTCCGCACAACATAATGTAGAAGATGGCTGGCGTTTGTTTGCTGCTAGATTAGTTTTACCTTCATGGTGGTTCTGTAGGTTCTAAGAATTTTGTTTGTTTCTGGCACTGTTTGAAATTTGCAGAATGAGTTCTTCTCTGCCAATTCTGAGAATGTGTTTGATTAATAGTTGTCGACTGGTTTTGTGGTGATGAGACAAGGCTGATCTTTTTATTGTTTATTTGTTTCAGGTTGCATTTAGAACTAAGGTTTTCCACCCTAACATCAATAGCAATGGAAGTATATGTTTGGATATCCTTAAAGAGCAATGGAGTCCGGCTTTGACCATATCTAAGGTTTGTATCTTGGTCTTTGTTTGTGTCCCGATTAAATGTTGCTATATTTTTTTCTGGTCTTAGATTTCTTGATGAAGGTGAGTCCTAGCCAGAGTCTAGATTTGACAAAATGATGATGATGGCGGATGATTTGGTGGAGATGGTCGACTTTTGTTATGTATTGTTGTCCAGACTTGTTGAGTTTTGATCTCCTCTCTCTTTATAATTAAGGACTTTGAGGCATTGGAATCATGGCTCAGTAGGCCAAACAATCTGACCTGGGAGTATATTTAGTAAAAAAAGCTTTATGTCAATATAAATGAATGTGAGAGCTGTGATTGGCAAGTTATACTGTGACTTTACTAATGTGATAGTGCTCTGGAAATAGGGTGGTTTAGACTGGCATGTTTGTATTTGAAGAGAGAATGTGAGCAATAATGCCAATCAGAAGGAAGGATAGAGTAGAAGAGGAAAGAACAGTAACTAAACATTATCATGACTTGTTTCAACTTAAAACAGTAACTATACAACAACATACCCATTATAATCTGTGTGGGATCTGGGGAGGGTAGAGTAGAGTATATGCAGACCTTACTTCTACCTTAGAGGTAGAGAGGTTGTTTTGACCCTCGACTCAAGGAAAAGTAGTCCAGAAAAAAGTAACAGAAGTCAAAAAGATATTTATTAATAAAGAGATATCTATCATACTATTCCCTTCAAAACATGCTTGCCTTAAATAACATATTTGTTATTTTCCTTTTCTCCAACTGTCAGATGTCAAGCAGCACCTTAGCAAGTATGATTCCATTTAGAATAAAAGAAAGGAAAGTGAGGGGAAGTATCATGCTCATTTCTTTAATAAAGAAAGTCAAGTGTGATATCTTTTGACATTTAGGCTCCTATTATATAAGTACTTACTTTATTAGTCTGATGTAATGACTAGTCCTTCTCACTTGCTTCTGCTAAATCTTTGGTAGAAATTAGGTGAACTACTTATGGCACATTTTGTCTCTTTCTGTCTTCCCTTTTCCCTCTAGTTGATGTTGATGCAGATGATTTATTTATGTGAAAGATAATTTAGTGGTAATATTGAGCTGTTACTGCAGTAAAATCTTTTGAGCAATACCTGCCACTTTAGATTGCTCTTTTTGCTCCAGAAATGGTATTCCTACAACTCTCATATAATCAACTAATTCGATTCTTCTATTTTATGTTCTTTGTTTTGCTTGATGTCCTCTTGTTTGCATGTTTCTATTAAACTATCCAAAATGTGATGAGAATCAGTTTATGTACCAAGTCGCTACTAAACCTTCTGGAAAAAGGGCGAGGGAAGAGATTCTGTGGTGTATATGATATGTCTTATTTTTCAATTGTCTTTTGGATTTTGTCTCACGCTGCTATTTTATGTTTTAGGTCCTGTTGTCCATCTGCTCTCTATTGACAGATCCAAACCCAGATGATCCACTTGTACCAGAAATTGCTCATATGTACAAGACTGACAGGGCCAAATATGAGACCACTGCTCGTAGCTGGACTCAAAAATATGCGATGGGATAACGGCAAGATTGTCCTCGGGTGTGTCTGAGACACTTTTAATTTCAACTACTTCATTTTGCTTTCACTCCTAAATGCAATGTCTTCATTGTGCTTTGGATGAAAGAACAAAATGTTGGTAAGGAAATCAGTTTACGTAGACTCCGATCATGTCAAGGTTGTCAAGACCGAAATCTTTCAATATGTGAATATCTATTTGTTGAATTTTGTGAGGGGAGAACCTGAAATGTAATTTTACTTTTGCTCCTTCCTAAGTTTCTTGTATGGGTGCTATCTTTTGAGTGGCAAAAATTCCAATGATTAAACAGCAACTATTCTCTGTATGAGACCATTTTCCTGTGATCTGTTATGTTATAAGTTGTGCAAAGCAGGTTCTTGAAAATCTGTGTAGGTAGCTAACGATGGCTCGCTGCCCTCTTCCATGAGATAAGTTCTCCCTTGTATTTTGGTCTTCAAAATTTGACTGTTTCCTTCATGTGTGTGGAGATATCGGGGACTCTGGATTCAAGGCTTTTAGTCATGTCGTTTTAGGACAGCTGCAGCCTGCAAGAGGTGCTGACGATTCGGGTGAGGCTAATTAATGTGATGGATTGAGCAGATGATTCTAGAAAAGTGGGATCCACCGTCTGCAGGACGTAAGGGCGACTGACTCTAATGCACACTGAGGTCATTATCTGAACCTTGGGAATCGTTTACTTATGAAGTTATTGTGCTAACTTTCTTAACGCATCCCCTCAATTTCGTGAAGAGGTAAGCACACGATAAGCAGTGTGTCAATAAACCAATTGTAAATATGCGGCTGGTGTCCAATAGTAGTTATTTTTGGAAGAGTAATTTGTTCTCTGTGTAAAAGTTTTGCTTGTGTGTGGATCACTTTCGAGAAGGGGTCAAAAGTATGGAGGTGCAATTAGGAAGCTCCAGATGTTAGAGTTGCATTATTTTGAGGTGAAATTTGTCTGTTAGTATAATTGAGTTGGAATTTAAAAATAAATAAAAAAATAATTGAGTTGGAATTAGAAGGGGTAGGCTGATTGTGCAAGAGTGGGTTAATAAAGAAAACTATTTGTGCAAATGATTATCACTTGGTTTACAAGCAAACAAGTCTTTTCAGCCTATAGATTAGATTAACGTGCCATACTATCAGGCCTTCTTCTTTTTGCTTCTTATTCAAGTTAAACATTTCGATTGTTTTTCTTGATGAAAGACATTTGATGCTTAGTTTAACTCGTGTCAATTGTGTGAAACACACAGTTAAAATTTCCGTACGTATTATATGCTAGGTAAAAAACTGTTGCCTAAAGAGAATAGCTTCTTTTTAGCTTTCTCATGGATTTGCAGTTGAAGACAAGGTGCGTCAACTTCGCAATAGTTTCCTCCTAATATCTCTAATACTTTTGTGGACTGATATGAAGCCTTCATTATAATTATGAAAGGGAAAAGACTCAATTATGTCATCAAACTTTGAAGAAAAGGTCAATTTATGTCATCCATTAAAAGTTTGGTTCATTTATGTCATTTCCGTTTGAGAAAAGACTCATTCATGTCATTATTTGTTGACTGAAATGACATAGATGAGCCATTTTTTTAACAGGTGGTATAAGTGATTTTTTTTCTCAAAGTTGGATGACATATTTTAAGCCTTTTCCCTTTTAAAAGACGATTTAATTAATGACGTGGTTGAATCATAATTGATCACATGTAAAAAATGGTTTTGCAAAACTAGAACTATTTTCAATTAACAAATAATGACACGAATGGGTATTTTATCAAATGGAAATGACATAGATAAGCTGAACTTTTAAAGATGAGCCAAACTTTTAACGATGGCATAGATGTATCTTTTCTCAAAATTCAATTACATATTTGAAGCTTTTTCCACTATTTAAAAGGAGGCCCTTAACTCATTATAGAACCTCAAAGAAATCGTAGAGAACCAATGGAGGCTTCCTTGCAATTTCGTATTCCAAAATCAAGAGAAAATTGTGCAAAGTTAGGTAAAAAGCAAAATGCAAGACCAGAGACTTTCTGCTATGTATAAATACAAAGAAAAGAAAGTCGGGGCTGCCGGGTGTGGGGCTGGGGGTGTTTGCCATGTCTAAAATCACCAGCTGTAAAGAAGATCCCCTCTTGTTTTTAGTAAAGTATAAAACTAAATTTTTTACTTCTTCCATTTTAAATTTATGTAACGCTATTTGATTGGACACATAACAAAAACATAAAAAGATATGTACCGTTTGAAATAAGACTTAAATATTATGTGATTATGATAAATTATCTCAATAAACATAAATGAAAATTTTAAAGTCAAGTTAAGTTATTTTTTAAATATACAAAAAATGACATCCTTTTTTAGATAAATTAACAAAACTTGTCACATATATTAAGACCAAGAAGATCCTATACCCATTTGGTGGAACACTCTGCGTTTTAGTCCACTTGCACTCACTTCTCTACTAGTTGCAAACTTTCTCTTAAAAATATTGAAGTTATCTATGAACATATCATGTTCAAATAACCTAATATGAAAAATCGGATAGTTAACTAACTGAACTATTAAAAAATTTCAAAATTCATGGCTATGTGGAATAGAACCCTTTAACCTCTTTCAACTTAAAGACTCAAATTGATAGACAAGGCGTATTTTTTTTACTCATCTCTGAAACTTTCATAGTTTTTACTTTTTTTAATGACTCAAACATATATACTTCCTCAAGATGGAAGGTAAAGAGTGCTTATTGACATCCACGGAAGGAAGTTTGACATGGTAATAGATAAAAACATAAAACAAAAGCATATATGTATAGTATACTTTAAAATTATATTAAGAGAAATGACATAAAGTGACACCTGAAGTTGTTCCGAATTTTTAAAAAGATACCTAAAATATGCAAGCGTCCTATTACCCCCTAAACAATCTTAAACTGATATTATTACATCATTTTTTGTCCATCTGGCATGGAGAGTGTATGCACTCTCTTAAAGAGCATGAACAAACTAAAAAAACAAATATAATTATATTTTTACAAGTATTTTGCTATAAAATATATTTTCTTGTTTTTCTTATTAATTTAACTTTTTCTCCTTATTATTTTTGTCTTTTTCTTTCTTCCTTCTTCTTCAAAAATTAATTGTCATCTTCATTGTAGCTTCTCACTTTCAATGTCACTTTTTACCATAACTCTACCTCTCTTTTTTACTACTATTAGTTTAACTCTCTTCAATTTTAAAATTATATCTAAATATTTTATTACATTTCGAACAATTTGATAAACTCATTAGATTTCAAGATGATTAGTAGGTATTATTTAGTTTTTTTATCCAAATTTCAACCAAACCTTTTCAATTTTCGGAGAATCCTGATTCTTTCAAAATTACCATTTCTAGTTTTGAAGTTTATATGAAAATGAGATAAATTAATTGATGATACCTTCAAAATTTTGATTTTTCTTAGAAAAATAATTAGTTTTGTTATTTATAATTCAACAAAGTCTAGAAAATAGTATAATTTTGAAAAGAAAGGAATTTGACCGAAAAAGAAGAAAAAAGAAAGAAAATGGAGGGACTCAACTTGACGTGGGGTGGGATGAGGTGAGGGTGAGAGGTAAAGAAGAAGAAAGAAAGAAAAAAAATGGAGGGAGGGGTAGCTTGAAAATAGGGATGAAAGATGAAGTAAAATTTAAAATGGAATTAAAATTAAAGTAATAAAATTAAAATAAGTCAAAAAGTAAGAGAGAGAAATAAAGAAAAACTTAAAATGAAAAAAATATTATATTTCAAATTAAATTAACATGTGTCACATAATGATTAGTGTGTGATAACACTTGTCATTTAAAACTGGAATTGATCAAAAAATGATGTAATAATATATCTTCGGAATTATTTAGGAGAGATAATAGAACGCCCGCATAATTAAGATGTCTTTTTAAAAATTCAGAATAACTTCAGGCGTCACTTTATGTCTTTTCTCTTATATTTATTACATCCAAATTTAAATTTTGTTGTGCTTCAATTGTATATGTCCCAGTGTGGAATCGGATCCAAATTGGGGCCCCAACCTGTTTCGTCTGCGTGGTATATGTGGCCTTTCAGAGCTGTATATTACTGTCCCATGCACTATATATCTTGAGTGGAGAGTAAAACACCTACCTTCTCTGTTTATACTTCCTCTCTTTTCTTAGCTCTTTTTGGCTTTAGTCCACTAATTTTATGTAGAAGATCAAGAGTTGGAGTTTGTTTCCCGCCAAAAACAACAAAGAAAATAATCTCTTTTTCTTTTTCCACTCATCAACTTGTTTCTCAAATCATTTGTATAACGGCAACTTTTTCCACACTTGAACTTTTTATACAATAATATTGGTCACTATTCACTCACTTCAACCAGTTGTTGATTGTTCTAGTACTCTTTTTTGAGCAAATAGATGAACTTATGATGATGTTTTCTTAATGTTTTTTGGTGCTCTGTTTGCTTTCCGATCTTTTAAATCGAACTGTAATTTTAAGTTTTTGGTATACCATGACGGAAAATTCAGTTCCGGTGATTAAATTCACTCAACACATAGTAACTACAAACAAGCATGTTTTTTCTGAGCACAGTGAAAAATCCAATTCAGAGTTACAGAGAGTTGTGAGGATTATACTTACAGATGCCGATGCTACAGATTCTTCCGATGATGAAGGCCGGAATACTGTTCGGAGAGTGAAGAGGCACGTGACGGAGATCAACCTCATGCCGTCTCCCAAATCGATCGGCGACAGAAAACGAAGATCGGTTTCGCCGGATTCTGACGTCACTCGTCGGAAAAAGTTTAGAGGCGTTCGTCAAAGGCCGTGGGGTCGTTGGGCAGCAGAGATTCGGGACCCGACCCGTGGAAAACGGGTGTGGTTGGGAACCTATGATACCCCAGAAGAAGCAGCTATCGTTTACGATAAAGCTGCGGTTAAGCTCAAAGGTCCTGACGCCGTTACCAATTTTCCGGTATCAACAACGGCGGAGGTAACGGTAACGGAAACCGAAACGGAGTCTGTTGCCGACGGTGGAGATAAAAGCGAAAACGACGTCGCTTTGTCACCCACCTCAGTCCTCTGTAACGATGATTTTGCGCCGTTCGATAATCTAGGGTTCTGCGAAGTGGACGCTTTTGGTTTCGACGTTGATTCACTTTTCCGGCTGCCGGATTTTGCTATGACGGAGAAATACTACGGCGAAGAATTCGGCGAGTTTGACTTTGACGATTTTGCCCTTGAAGCTCGATAGTGTACGAGGGGCTATTTCGTCTATTTTTGCAAATGGGTTCACACTGGTTAGTTGACTGGACGTGGTATTTTTGGCGGGAATATATATAGTGATTAGCAGTCTCTATTCATACGAAGACTTTGTGAGAGATTTTTGTTTTTATTTTTCTGTTAATTGTGGGTGAACATTGTAATATGAAAAATTTTGTATGGTGAAATTGAGTTAATTAACGATGAAGAGAAGGAGAGTGAAGGGGATGTGTGTATTTTACGATCGAGGTGTGTTTTATGATGCTGGAGAAAATAAGCTATCATCTTTATGTTGGAATTGTAAAATCAAGACTATTGAAAATATTAATTTTATTCGTAAAAACAAATTTTTTTTATATATTATATACCTCTAGATTGTTAAACATGTTTCTTCTTGAGCTTTAATGATATAATTATGTTCACTTATTTTCTTTTGAACATGTAAAAAACTTGTAGTGGAAACAAATTGTTTTTAGGTCTATCATACAAAATTATAAATAGTCAACAAAGTTACTCTGTTAAATATATATTGTGAGAGCAATGTGCTAATCTAAAAAGATGTGTTCAATGAAATGAGAAAGATTTTGAGAATTTTAAATCAAATATATTTTGCTTGAGATCTAAAACATAATCATTATTATCATTATTATTATTACAATAGTAATATTTAATCTTTCTAATGACTAAAGAATTTTAAAACAATTGCTAGTTTGTCAATGTATGTGGAAAAAAGTTGACCATAAGATACACTCTTTAATTAAAATTAAGAATTTGCTATCTTAATGTAATAGAAGAAATTAATGATACTACTTATTACAATCAATTCTTTTACTCCATCCAATTCATACGTTGATATTAAATTTTAAAAGAAGTATTTATATATACTAAAACATATATTAAATTTTTTTATTGGATGTCCCCTTCAAGACGACATCAATATTATTCAACATTACATTTTATTTAAATATTATATTTTCAAGCTATATATGTGTGACACGTAGCTACTAACAAATAGATATTGAATTTTCAATGTTATAGCACAACCACAAAGTCAGGGCGGCTAAGGAGTGATAAAAATTCCACAAATCAAAAACTGTCATACTTTCTCCATTTTAAAATAAATTATGTTTTCAGCTTGAATAATAGATACGCTCTCTTAAGAAAATTACTCAATTCTATAAAATAAGTAAAAGTAATTTTTTGATGATGTAAAATGTCATGTATCAAACAATAGTAATTTTATTAATAAAAACACCACGTATTTTGAAATTGAGAGAATATGAAAGAAAAAAAGAAAATAATTCAATAAATTAAAAAGTTGGAAAAAGAAGATAAATACGAAGAAATAGGACTGAGTAGGGTCTATTGGTTGGTGACCAAATAGATCCGAAAGTAACTATATATATATATAGCCGCCTTCCACTTAAGTACTCCACTTATTACAGTTGGATTTAATTTTAATTTATATAAATGGATAATATAATATATTTTTATAATAATATTATTTATTGTAGCATTGTCGACTTTATTTTCTAAAGTATTTCATATGTACTTCGATATAGTTTGATTCGATATAAAATCTATAAAAGATAATTTGTAAAAAAAATGTACAGTCTAAAATATATTATACTCCATAAATATATATATAAAAAAATGTTATACTATATATATATAATTATCAAATTTTATTTGTATAATTATACCAAATATGTTTGTCGTGTTTTTTTATAATCGAAGGAGAACATTAGCATTTCTAAGTTTAATAATTTTTTTTGATTTCTTGTGTTCGAAGTCTCGACTAAATTCGAATCACGCACTATAAGGCTTATTCATGATAGTGTTCCCAACAAGATTTTCTCTGTTGGGAGTTAAACATGTTAAACTTAAACTCATTGCAAAGATGGTGAAAGTGGAATTTATTAGAATAGAAGAATTGAAACTATGACTTTTGACAATGGCGGGTCATTAACAACAAATTATAGGGACCTATAATAATAGACGGGCAATATAATAATTGATCAAATAAGTTTAGTCAGTTTCTTAGTTGACTGATCAATTGATATTTTTAATATTCAATTTTTTATCAATATAATATAATCAGAAATTAAGGAAATTGTCACTTTTAGATGTGTCCCTTCTTTTGGAAAATCCACTTCATATTAACTGTATATTCCTTTATTTTAGAAAATTAAAGTGTCTATTATATTATTGTGGAGTGGATTTTTTAATCAAATAATTGTCATAAAAAAAACATGAGGATATATATATATATATATATATATATATATATATATATATAT
>JAJOOF010021336.1:0-31552 GCA_029582545.1 Solanum lignicaule
TTGATATCATTAAGACTGATAATTTCGCTTAACTAATATACTAAATCAATACAGTATATATATATATATATATATATATATATATATATACTAATTTAGTATTAGTTAAACGAAATTATCAACCTTAATAACATTAATACACTATACATATATAATGATTTAATATGAGTTAAACGAAATTATCCCCCGGAGCATCTATTGTGATTACTTAGGGGGCATTGGTAAAGAAGTATATACTTGTAACTAATTTTTATTTATAGGGCATTTGACAAATTCAAATTTGAGATTTTCTCGTATGCTTTCATTATTATATGTAAATAAAAAATAAATTAAGGAAGTTCAACCCTTTTATGTTAGCGTACATTTCGAGAAATGAATAAGTTTTTAATTTTTAATCAAAGTCCCAAAGCTTTATACCATTTCAGCCAAGCAAACAGAAGAATGCCGAACTCCTAAAAGCCAATTCAAAATAGTGTAAGTAATACTAATATATATTCACAATCGGAAACCGATCCAACAATTCTTCACTTCTCATTTCGCCATGTTCGCGAAGAAGCTTTTTCAGAAAGCCACACAATATCATCATAATCATCACCACCAGGTGCGTTTCTGTCTTCTAGTGTTATTCAGTTGACTTTGTCTTCTTTGTGATGTTTTTACATTTACTGAATCGTGTTTTTAGGTATTGATTTTGATCGGAACCCTGTGAAATTGAAAAAAAATTGGTTTTGTTTTGCTAAAATTATTAGTTTTTAGGTAACTGAGCTGTGAAAATTGCGAGTATTTGATGAAATAAGTTGGTAAAAGGTTTTTGATGATGCTCGAGGTTTATACCGGGAATTATGTGGAGTTGTTACTTATGAACTCTGCTAATTTGAGCTTCTCTAAGTTTAGGTTGTCTCTAAGTGGAGCTGTAAAGATAGTGAATGGGGATATAGATGATTTATATAGGCGGGGCGATTAGTTTGGGATTGAGGCCTAACTGGTTGTCAATATGATTTTGAATAAGATTCCAATCTTCAAGGAATTTGGAAAATATCTTTGGAACAACTTATAGTGAATTACTAACTGAAGAGCAACATATAGGACCTTGGTTTTAGATAATGCGATGCTAATTTGTTTGGTTGATGTTACTTTATTGGTGCTTAATTGGTTTCGGTATTCATTCCATCCATTTTGTTTGACTTGAATGTAATTGGTGGAGTAATTCTTTTGTTTCTGCTTTTTTTTTGTGTGTGTGTGTGTTCAGACAAATGGAAGTGGTTTGACAGCAAGTGACTTGAATGTTCGTGCTACTGTACATTATGGTATCCCATCAACCGCATCAATTCTTGCAGTAGACTCTGTCCAGCGCCTATTGGCTATTGGAACATTGTGAGTTAAAGTTTTGATCTTATGTACTTAATTTGGATGGAAGCCTATCAGCTCAGCTGTTAAGCAAACTACTACTTCTGTTTTGGCTTGTTACTTCCTTGTACACAAAAGTAATGAAATTGTTGCGCCTGATATGCTTCTTTGAAAGCATTGGGTTGTTGAACCCTAGTCGTTCCAGTTTCTACAGTTCAGTTCAGCATTGAACTTCCCCTATATAGGTGTAGTATGTAAGCACTAGTATCAGTATCACAGTTTTTTGGTGCACTTGTTAGAATATGCTCGGATCATTCAAATAGCTATACGCTCATCTTGTGGATAGAATTATATTTTAAGACAGTGGATAGCTTTTGGTAGAACTGGAAATTGCTGCTGGTTGATGAAAGTTGCTAGGTAAGAATGAAGAGGCTAGAGAAAAAGTGATAGCTTATCAAATTTTATCTTTGCCAAGAGATAACTGGTGGATGCAATAGGCGTACAACCACTGTTATTTGGCTGCAGAATCATGTGACACCCCACTTCCTTGTTTAGTAATTAGTAAATGGTACTTGTACCAGCTCCCTGTACTCTTTCTTGACAACATGATGACATAATACATATGAGAATTAAATCTACATGGAAAACATTATTAAGCTCTGATGTTTTTAATTTCAAGACTATGACATAGTATATTTATAAAATATGTTCTAGTCTTCTTATGTACATGTGCAAATTTTTCCTGAATTTCTGAAAATTTTAACCAAAGGTTAATCTTTGACTCTTGGGAGGCTAAACTGGACTAAATTTTTTGCGATGGGGGAAGTAAAAGTCGGGTATTGTGGTATTGACTGCTAATAATAGGAATTAAGATCTCATTTTCTAGTCTAGGGTAAAACTTGATGTCATACCTAATTTCTTGAGCTCAATTGATCCTTGAAGCAACAGTGTTCTGATTAAGAGGGTGAATCCTGCCACATTATATTTTTCTTGAAACTGTGATCCTGCCATATTATATTATTCTGGTTGATTAGGAAGACAGTTCCTCACCACATTATTTCGAAATGTAAAGAACAAATGGAAACTTTCTGTTTAAATTTACAAATCAGTTAGGGGTCCGGGAAGGAGTCTGTCGTGATAGTGTATTAAGCTCAATAGGGGAAGTTGAGTCTTAATTAAATGAATACAGAAGTAGCTATGCATTTTCATTTTCGTTTCTCTTGTTTTTTTGTGATTGAAAAGGACTTTTGTTTAGGAGTGATGACAATCTATTTCAGATGGATTTAAAATAAGGTGAAGGCTCGGGATGTACATTTTAATCTGTCCATACTATCTTGTAGTTATAAACTATTCATCTATATAGATGGCTTGATGGCTTTATCTTGTTAACATAGTATCCAAACATTTTTTCAGGGATGGTAGGATAAAAGTGATTGGTGGAGACAATATTGAAGGTCTCTTGATTTCTCCAAAGCAGTTGCCATACAAATATTTAGAGGTTTGCTTTTTGCACACAAAGTCATCCAACAGATTCTTAGATAGGTTCTAAAGTTTTCCACGTGTATATTATTCTATATTGTTCTGGAGCATTTTGTAACACCTCATTTCTCTGATAATGGCTTGGATAGTGGAAATTTGGGACCAGATTTCCTTATCAGCAGATAAAGGTTCTCTGAAAGATATGGTCTTTAGAATTGATAATGTCAGGTTTAATCAATAAAGAGCTGGATTTTTAATCAAAATTTTGCTCAAATACTTTTGGATGACAATGTCCAATGATGACCATTTTTGTTTTGAGTGTTGATTCCATGTGTTTACCTTGAATAAGAGGACAATTAACTGAAATAGGCCTATATTTATGGTATATGATTGCAAGGCTAGGAAAAGGTGTTCACTTTATTCTATATTTTTTTCTTTTTGGAAGTAAGTTTCATCCTCATAAAGCCTTCTCCATTCCTGAGGCTAGGTGTTTTCTTTTTTGTCAAAGCTAACTCAACTTTTCTCTTTCGCTATTTTGATTTTTGGGTAGTGTTGGTCAGACATAGAAAGGTTCTTGGCTGAATAAAGCCAAACTACACTATTATTTTCTTTGTGATCTGGCTTACTTGCTTTATTTTCCTACAACCGATCACATCCAATCCTTCACCTCAAAATGAAGTGTAGTACGGTCGTAGCAATAATAAACCTAACAAAGGTTGGGGTTGATCCCACGAGGAGTACTCGTGTGTCAAGATGTCTGTTAAGAATTCCCACATCGAATTCCCACATCGAAAAAGGGATGAAAATTTGGTCTCTTTATATGGACTTGGGCAATCCTCCCCTCATAAGCTAGCTTTTGAGGTTGAATTAGGCCTAAGATCCATCTTTACATGATATTAGAGCCAGACCCATCCCAATTCTTTGTTCACCGATGTTGGACCCCCATATTATAGTGTCCACGCTCCAGTTAACAAGGTTTGGGCATGCGGGGGAGTGTTAAGAATTCCCACATCGGAAAAGGGATGGAAATTTGATCTCCTTATATGGACTTGGACAATCCTCTCCTCATAAGCTAGCTTTTGAGGTTGAGTTAGGCCTAAGATCCATCTTTACTATGTCCAAGAGCGTGCAAATTTGAGAATTTTCTAAGTTGTCTTCTAATAAAAAAGTGATTGAGTAATTAATTCTAAAACTAGACTATTTTCTAACCCAGAAATTCAATTGAGCACTTGGAATGCAATAACAATGTTTTGTTTTTCAATTAAGAGAGGGTCAGGGGTTGTAGCCTCTAGCTAGTTTGTGAATAGAAGTATCTTGCTCAAATTACATAGCATTAATGAAAATGATCCAATTGATAATTACTTACTAGAATTTTCCAATTTTAGCAAGCTAATCCCCAAAAGTTCTTCTAAACCCAAACAAAAATATTAAGATCCATTGATAGACCCAAGTAGGAATTTCCCTTCCTAGTTCGATTCCATTAGTCAAGCACAATTAATTCCTCAATATACTCGATCCCTTGCTACTTGCTTAATAACCCAGTCCAGTTTCTACTATTCTAAGCTAGAAATAGATATGTAGGGCATAATCTAATGTTTGCAACCACCGAATTGACATAAAACAATGCAAACAAGTAGATAATCACAACCCAAGTAATAATAAGCAAGATAACTAGTATTCAATCACATAAATGCCATAAGAGTCTACAACCTCAGCTATTGGGTTCAGCTACTCATGCTAGAGAAAGAAAATACAAGATGAAAGGAAAAGAAATAAATTTTTTTTTTTTTGATGAAGTAAGATGTATTAGAAAGGCATCAAGGAGATGTAAATTACATACATAAAAACATGGTTAACTCTTGAGAACAAAAACACCTATTTAATTAGGGAGTTAACCACAAGCAAAAGAATGGTCGCTAAGCCATAATAAGGGAGCTAATGAAATCTAAGAGGGGTAATATATCATTTACATGGGATAAGTTGCTCCAATGGAAGAGATTAATAAGGCAAAAGGATTTCAAACTGCTAATTGGAGTTGAGATACCATCAAAACATCTGAGATTCCATTCCTTCCAAATACACCAAAAAATACACGATGGAATCATCTGCCAGGTCTTCTTGATGTATCTTTAATCTACTGCTCAACAATTCCAAATCTTTATTGGACCGTGATGGCCAGCTAAAACTTAACGGGGTTGAAGCATCTTCTTGGAATCACTAAGGAAGTAGGAAAGGATCCAGGGTTGCCTAAGGCCAACTTCTGTAAGACTTCAACTTCCCACTACTTCTTTTAACACTTAGTGGGAGAATCCAGTTGATACCAGCAATTGAAATGAACAAATTCCAAAGAGCTGCTGCCACTGGACAGTGCAGAAACAAATGATTCACTGATTCTAGGCTATTGAGGCACATGAAGAATCTACTAGCTGAAGTTTCCTCCTATTTAGATTGTCCAGGGTTAGGATATCATTCCTGAGGGTAGTCCAGGTGAAACACTTGATTTTAGGGGGTAGTCTAGTGTTCCAAATCAGTTTCCATGGCCACTGGTCTATCATGTCATTTGAAGTGCACAACTTATGGTATCCTTCCTTCACTGCATATATTCCTTTTTCAGAGTTTCCCCATTTTAAGCTATCAGGCAAGTGAGGGGTCATTGAGGCTCCTTCTAGAGTTCTGAAAAAATCAAAGGGCTCATCAAGCTCCCAGTCTTGAAAATTCCTTCTAAAGTGAGGTGCCCATATTCCACCTTCTCTGGTTTGAGCCACTGAAGAGTCTGTCAGAGGCTATCCTGTAAATAGCAGGGTGGGAGACATTGAGAGATTGATTGTTAAGCCACCTATCTTTCCAAAATTTAACTAAGTTACCATTTCTAATCCTGAAGGACACCTCTTGGAAGAACTCCCCTCTTTTCCCCTTAGCTGGTTAATGTACTTCCAAGGTCCAACTCCATAAGGGTCATTGTTCTGCTTGGTACTCCATCTGTCTTGCCTCCCATATTTGGCATTCACTACCTCTTTCCAGATACTTGTTGGTTCTTGACCATATCTCCACCACCATTTTGTTAACAAACTCTTGTTGTGCTTCTTTAAATCTCTGATTCCCAGACCTCCGTGCTGCTTTGGCATGATTACATTTTCCCACTTCACAAGATGGAACTTATGGCCCTCATAGCTCCCCTTCCACAAGAAAGATCTTCTGATTTTGTCAATTTGATTTTGTACCTTGGATGGTATTGGGAGCATTGACATAATATATGTGGGGATACTGTCAAGTGCACTGTTGATAAGAGTCAACCTGCCTCCCATTGAGAGATATTGCATCTTCCAAGTTGCCAACCTTCTCTCCATTTTCTCGATAACTTCATTCCAAATTCCTGCATCTTTAAACTTTGCTCCCAAAGGGAGACCTAGGTATTTAGTTAGAAATGTGTCAATGCTACATCCCATAATGCCAGCAAGTTCTTCCAAATCAGGGACCTCATTTACTTGGTAGATCTTACTCTTCTGCATATTAATATATATCCCGGAGATTGCTTCAAAAAGGAAAACAATTAAAGAGTAATTAGGAAAGAAAATTGATACGCTATGGTGAAATCCTTCAAAACCTTCCAAAAGTAGCTATGACTGCTCCTCTACTTCCAAAAATAATTTTAAAAAAATGACCTAAAGACTATTTATAGTTGTCTAAAATTTGTGACAAAAATGCCATTTTCAGGTGCAAAGAATGGCCGCCAAATAAAGTGTGGGCCACACTTTTCAATTTTTTTTTGCTTCAGTGAATTTTCGCTGCCACACTTGGAAGTGTTCCAGCACTTTCTGCTCCAATTTCTTTCCAAATTTATGCTAAGAAGTGCGGAGCACACTTAAAAGTGTGCTGGCACTTTCTCCTTTTTGTCTCCTACATTACTTCCATACCTGGCGCCAAATTTCACCATTTAAAATTTTGCCCTAAAGTATGTCCTTCACTTTAAAGTGCATCCACATTTGTCTTGGATTTGGACTCCACAATTTCTATGGTTCTCAACTCATTCCTCTACCAGAAAGTGCGGCCAACACAATAAAGTGTTGGCATACCTGTCTTTGCTCTTTTTCAAATTTCTTGCTTTCTTTCACCTTTTCTCATCATTCTTGATCAAATCCTTGATGGATTGTCTTTCTTGAGTACCAAATCCTTAAAGTCACCACTTTAAATTTGTTTAGGTTATTAAGTTATACTCAAAAAACTCTTAAAACTCAAGAAAAAGGCAATCATAAGTTGGTATTCTTTCAACTTATCAATAAAACTGGTAACATGATGGTGTCTTCATTTATTGTTCTTTGACTAACTTCATGATTTCTTGCATCTGTCTCTTTTACAATCTCAAGATATGTGTTTAATCTGTTCTCTTTTATTTGTCTTTTTCTGTGGCAGTTCCTTCAAAATCAGGGCTTTCTTGTCAGCATCACAAATGAAAATGATATTCAGGTATTAATTTTTTCCAGGAAGTTGGCTTTTAATGCCCTTAGTGCAGCATTCTCAAACGTTAATCAAAGATGGGAAACTTAAGATCATTTGTGTGTCGTAGTTTGTATTGTGTCCCTTGTTGGGTTTTGATGCCTTCTTGGGTGCAGCATTCTGAAATGTTAATCAACATGGGAAACTGAACTTGATTTTGGTGTGGTAGTTTGTGTTGTATCAGTTCCTTGCCTTTTCTGTTGAGATATGTTTATTTATGCCATTTTTAATTAAGGAGCTCTTGCGTGAGCTTGGCCATGCCATAACCTTGCTAAGCAAGTGAATGATAGAAGTATTGCTTTAGGTTGGTGGATCTAGCCCATAATATTATATGGAAAATGGTCCAAAATTTTCCCCTCTACATGCAAAAAGGATCAATTTTACCCTTCCTTATACTTTCCACACAAACATTCCCTCGCCGTTACCCATGTGAGAGGAAATGAGGATGCTGCCTGAGATTGATGTGTGGGCATACGAGTATAAGTAGGATTAGGAACGATGATATACGGGATAAGCTAGGAGTAACCTCTGTGGTGGATAAGATGAGAAAAGCGAGACTGATGTGGTTTGGGCATGTGAAGAGGAGATGCATGGACCCAGTGAGAAGGCGTGAGAGGTTGCCTATGGTGGGTATAAAGAGAGGTAGAGGTAGGCCGATGAAATACTGGGGTGAGGTGATTATACATGAAATATTACCTAGATATGAGGATTTTGAGATCGAGGGTTAGGGTAGAAGATTAGTTGGCAGTCGAGCGTTGTCAAGTTTTCTTAATATATTATTGCTCTCTTCCTATCTTATTCTGTGATTTATCATTACTTGTTGCTTCCTTTACTGCCGTTAGCATATTATTTGTTGTCGACAATATTCGTTTACCCTTTTTTTGGCTTCTTCACTACTATATTTACTCTTCAAACCTACTCTGATATGCTGTACTTGAGCCGAGTGGCTTCCTGAAACAACCTCTCTACCCTTACAAGGTAGGGGTAAGGTCTGCATACATATTACCCTCCCCAAACTCCACTTGTGGAATTACACTGCATTTGTCGTTGTTGTTGTTACCCATGTGGCTCAAATATACCCCTTTTCTGTTAGGGCTGTCCAAGGTGCACACCCAATCTCACATGGCCCTATCATTTTGGTGAGGTGGACACCACATATGCCACTTCACCACCCCCAACCCATTTTAATTTTACCCTTTCCCCTCCATTTCTTTTTCCACCAGCAACACCTCTTCCCTCTCCACCTTTCTACTACAGGTACTACTACTTAGAATAGAAAATGGGTTGTGGGCGGGTAAGAGGTGCTGGTGGAAGAAGTGGAGGGGAAGGGTTAAAATGGGTTGGGGGCGGGTAAGGTTGCATGTCATGTGGAGTTCATTTCACTAAAATGACAGTGTCACGTGGGATTGGGCGTTCACCTTGGACAACCCCAAGGAGGAGGGGTATATTTGAGCTACTTGGGGGTAACTTTATGCGGAAAGTATAATGGAGCGTAAAATTGATCCTTTTCGCATTGTAGAGGGGTAAATTTGGCCATTTTCCAATATTATAAATATTTGTTCGGTGTTCCTAGGGTTCCGGAGGAAAATGTGAAAAAACATTCATATAAAATTAAGATCTCACTAGAACTTGCTGGTAGCCTTTACTGATGAATAAATAAGAAAGCATCTAACATATTAATAACAGATCATTACTTCCAGTTATACCATAAAAATAATAATTGCTAGGAGATCTAGCAACTGTAGTTTTTTGAAATGAGATTCTGGTGTAACGTGAAGAATGTATATAACTTATATTCTATATTGGATTTTATACACTCTACTATACTGAAAGAGTCTAAATCCACTGTTCTCCTTTATTTTGAGCACCCACTTGGTGATAATTAATGAAGTTGTTTATCCCCCAAGAAAAGTAAAAAGCAAATGTTGTATGTTTCAACTACACAGGTGACAGGACAAAATCTCTACAATTTTGTGTTGAATTATGTGACTCATTTTTCATTCAAAAACCTGCTATATTTTTACCTCACTAGAGGCATTTGCAGAAACTTATGTTCTCTTTTTTGACAGGTTGGAAGAAAATCGTGTTTCTTGTTGTGTTAAATTACAATGACTCATTTTTTTAATATCAAAACCTTCTCTTTTCATTTCCTTGAACATGTGTTTATCAGAGACATACATTTATGTTGAATGTGAAATATGGCCGGTGGTTTAATGAAGTTTGTTGTATTAATTTCAAATGCCTAGTAATCACCATTAGAATTACTTCAATACCTAAACTTATAAGAAGACGATTTCCATGATAATCAATTTTTTATGTTTGTCTGAAAGCAAGTAGACTTTGAGTAATGAATGGTTGGCTTTAAGGGTGAATTCCTATTGAAAGCAAGAACTATTTGAATGCCAATGAACACCTCTTTGCAAACACCTCCTCCCCTGTCCTGTAAAGCTGGAAAAAGCCCTAGAAGAAAAGTGAGAATAGAAATCTTTCATTAAAGGTTGCACTGACTTGGGTGCTCAGAGGGGTCCTGTAAAACTCAAGTTAAGAACTGTTTTATGGTTCTGGGTTAGTAGGTGTGTAAGATTTCTCTTGCTTTTGTGCAGGTTTGGAATCTCAAAAGCAGATCTGTAGCTTGTGATTTGCAATGGGAATCAAATATAACTGCCTTTTCAGTTATCAATGGCTCTTCCTTCATGTACGAAATCGATGTGCACACAAGAAAGTTATACAGTGGAAAGAGTTGAGAGTATTTTATGCTTATATTAAATTTGTCTTGTCATTATAGGTATGTTGGAGATGAATATGGAACAATCTCAGTTTTGAAGTTCCATGTTGAGAACAGAGAACTGCTGCAACTGCCATATCAGATCTTATGGAGTTCTCTTTCTGGTGCTTACTGCATAATCTTAGTGAAGATCTTTTATCCGATTCCTTAGTTTCAATGATTATGGTTGTTACCTATTCTTTGTAAAGAGACTCTTGTTTAGTTGAGATTCTTTTTACTGGTAGAGTCTTTTGAAATTTGAGCCGTTTATTGGCAGATGTTAAAACTTTGGTTTACAAGCATGAATGAATCATTCACGTTTAGGGCAGTGAATATGTGTGGGATGTATGCCAGTGATTAGCTGCTCTAGAAAATTATGGCCGCGGATGACAGAAGGCTTTATTTTGAGATTTTTAGATCTTTCTATCAGACTAAGCATCTTCACCAAACAGATTTGATTTGTTAAGAGAATACATACTGGCTTGATTTAACTTCATGATTACCTAACAACCATTTGTTCTTCTGTCTAAAAGATTCTCATTTTTTCAAATGCTCATGTGCTTTACTATAATTCAACCAACCTCTAAGGTTGCCTACTTTTGAATTATTTTGCAGAAGCAACTGGTTTTCCGTATTCAGATCATCAACCAGTTGTTGGAATTCTCCCGCAACCTTTTACATCGGGAAATAGGCAAGTCACAGTTATTGCTTAATGTTTCTTCCTCAACCATCACTAACCTCATGTTAACTAAATTAAGCCCTGCCCCTCTTTTGATTTGTTTCTTTTTGTCTTTAATGATTGCCTTACAAGGTATATGTTCTGTTATTTAATGTTGTTTTTTGGCATACAAGTCGCCAGTCAGAGAATCTTACATGTGAATGGAGCAAGAAAAACAGAGAAATGTCCTTGCTTGCAGATTTTTCTTCTAAGATACATGACTCAGTTATGAGATGGCATTTGGTGGTTCTTCCGGGATAAAATAAGAAGTTCTCATGGGATTAAAAAGAATTGTTGTTGAGCAATTTCTACTTGTCAAGCCCCCGCTTGTGGGATTACGCTGGGTTTGTTGTTGTTGTTGTAATTTCTACTAGTAAATTACCGAATTCCAATATATTTTGGTCATAAGAAGCATGTCAATGTAGTAAAGGCTATAGATAAGTGTCGTCTTCACTCATTTATCATTTGGTTCAACTGTAGATGCCTTCTCCAGCCAAAGTCCTTTTCTTGCAGTGTTTTGAGTTAGATCAAAAGCCAAAAAACTTAGTATATTTCTATTAATTGATAGGAAGTGCCTGGGAAATACTAAGCAAAATGGAATGGTGGAGGCATCATTTATTAGTAAAAAGACTATTATTCCCCTTTTTGTCATCAAAAAAGACTATTATTCCCCTTTACTGGTGGCAACTAACAAAATACAAATCTGTCAATTGCAGTATGGGGATTTGTTTTTATGATTTTATTACTGAAGTGTGATTCTTTAGATTTTTGAATATGTTTTTGCTTTATAAATTTCTGAACTGATGACACTTATTGCAGATTATTGATTGCATATGAGTGTGGTTTAATTATACTTTGGGATGTCGTCGAAGCCCATGTTATCATTGTCAAAGGTGATAAAGATCTCCATTTGAAGGATGGCGCTTTAAACTTTAAAAAGAATGCAGATTCCAGCTCTCCTGATGATCTAATGCAGCACCAATTAGAGGAGAAAGAAATAACTACACTTTGCTGGGCATCCACTGATGGATCCATTCTTGCTGCTGGGTACATAGATGGAGATATTCTGCTTTGGAAAACATCAGAATCGACCGCAAGCAAAGGTCAGGAGGCCGGACCATTTGATAATGTTGTTAAGCTACAGCTGTCTTCTGTTGAAAAGAGGCTTCCAATTATTGTCTTACACTGGTGGGCAAACAGTAAATCCCGAAATAATAGCGACGGCCATCTCCTCATTTATGGCGGTGATGAAATAGGATCCGATGAAGTCATTACGGTAAGTTTTACACTTAATCACAGAATATTCTCATTATTGTTTTATCATTATGCTATATGCTGGCTCACTAGCTAAGTAGACTTAATTTGTCATTTATATAATTTTTGTGCTACAAATTATAAAATGTTGCATTTCTGGGTCAACATGAACTGCACCTTGGGCCGAATAAAATGGAAACTGAGCAGTGAAATCTAAAAACTGGAAGTTGCACTTCCTATGCATTTTGAGCATTGAAGTATTATATTTGCTTGTCTATATCATAATCGTGAATATACATATCTTTTAAAGTGATTGGTAAACTCACGTTATATCTTAGTGTGTATTTTTAGATTGCAAGGATGTTGTCTTTTGAAGTTTGAAATGATCTTGATTGGAAAAGTGTATTTGATATATGATGACATCTACCCTTTTCTAGTTTTGTGGATAAGTCAAATTGTTATCGTTGTAGCATTTTAGTGTGGTAGATTTGATTTAAAACCTAGATAACATTTAAACTAATGCTTGACTCATTGAGCAATCGTTTGAATATTAACACTTCTATCTTATTCAACTACAATCAAGTTTAAATGGTAAATCAGGCTCTCAGACACCTGCCTTAGGTCAGTCGGAATAATGAATAGTCTATGCTAGTAGAAGTGCACACATGTACATAGTAAAAATTTACAAGTTGCTTCAAGAAATTTTATTTCCCGACAATCTTCATAATATTCTAGCTCTTTTATATTTTCCGACTATTTGTGATTTACATGTTTGTGTATAGGGGAGCATACATGTCTACTTTCAGAACTAGTGGTAAAATTCCTCACAGATTCAGCTCTTGCACTTCACCCCCAGAGAAGGGAAAGGATTTGAACAACAGCTGTTTAGCTTCTGTTAGGTGTCACATTTTGTCCTGGGGATAAGGCATACCATCCTACTATCTATATTCTCAAACATAACCATATTTATGATAAAAATTATTTTCTGGTGCTTTGCTGCTGCAGATCCTTACTCTTGAGTGGTCATCTGGAATAGAGACTTTGAAATGTGTTGGTCGTGTTGACCTCACTCTTAGTGGCTCATTTGCAGATACGATCTTATTACCAACTACAGGGGCAACATCACCTGATGAAAAAGCTGTTTTATTTGTGTTGATGAGCCCTGGACAACTAAACCTTTTTGATTGTTCAACCTTGTCTGACTTGGTATCCAAAGAGGAGAAAAAAGTATCTCTATCAGCTAAGGATTTTCCTGTAGAATTGCCAACTGTTGATCCTTCCATGACAGTGACAAAGCTTACCCAGTTGCATTCCGATGGAAACTTAACAGAGCTTCTGCAAGAGGTGATGCAGCCCTGTTTCATTGCCTCCCCCTTTCTCATTTTTCTAGAAATCGAGAGTTATTTCTAATTTAGATTATTATGGGTTTTGTATTTTAACCAGACACCTTTCTTCAAGAAGCTCTCCGCAGCAACATCATCTGGGGCTAGCAGATGGCCCTTGACTGGAGGGGTGTATAATCATACTTCTCGAGCTGAGACTAACAGGATTCAGAGAGTTTTTATAGCAGGTTATCAGGATGGATCCGTAAGGATGTGGGATGCCACTCATCCGGTCCTCCTTCTCCTTTGTGTCTTGGATAGAGAGGTTGACACAGCATCTACAAGTTCCATGCCACTTTTCATTAGTTGTGTTGATATGGAGCTCTGACTTTACTCTTGTGATTTTCAGGTTAAAGGTGTAAATACAGTTATATCAAGTGCTTCAGTTTCAAAAATAGATTTCTGCTTCCAGACATTAAGATTGGCAGTTGGGGATGCAAGTGGCCTGGTGGGAAACCACCTTACATTTCTAATTTGGTGTTAATGTATGTTGACCCCTATATTAATTTCCTTTTACACGCAGGTGCGTCTTTATGATTTCAAACATAGTGATATGGGAAACTTCCACGTTGTTACTGGTACTAAAAGTGAAGGTAAATGTAACTGTTATTCCAGTATCCAATGTCCTTGTCATAGACTGATGGCTTGCCTTAAGAGTATAGTATGCTTCACATAGGGTCGCACAACTCCTTATCCAGACCACTGAATTTCAATAAGATCTCATGGTTGATAAACTACACCAATTTTTGGAGGTTTTCTGTGAAATGGATGGAAAAAGATTAGCCTTTTTGTCAGAAATAGACTATGCTTTAAAATTGAGCATTCAAATCTTTGATATCAGGTAGATGAATTCAACTTTTGAGGTGGACTTTTGAAGTTGATGATCTTAATTTCCTAACTGAAATTTGTAAACTTCTGACTAAACTCGGGGTTGGAACTTTGGCCAAATATTTTAGTCTAGCATTTGATTAATAGTTTAGCTTTGAAATTGTTCCTCCAAGTGCAGCTGGATGAGATAGTGAAGAGTCCATAGGAAGTTGGTATCAAAAGATCTCTTGTTAAATAGCTTCTGGGATTTTTGAGTGAATCTTCAAAGTTGAATCTGAAAACTGTGAGTCCTATTGATTGTTAGTTGACAAACTCGATTTGTTATTGTGTTTGGGGCTCAAGTTGTGGTTAGAGTACTGATTTTGTAAGATTTGGGTGGTTAAAATCATATTAAAAAGGTAACTCACCATTGTTGAACAAGCTTGAAAAGGTGAGTTTAAATTTCAACCTTGATTTTCTTGAGAAATTTAGAGTGAGTGTTGTCTAGACTTGTTGGAGTTAGTTGAAGGAGTTTGTCTACAAAATTTGAAGCCATTTCGACTGGTTTTGAACAAGAATTGCAACTGAAAATCACAGTAAAAGTTCGTCATTGTAGCTAATGATGTGCTATATAGTTTTATACAAGATAAATACATTGTTATATAAGTGTATAAATACTGTATAGTAATGTAACAACAACATACCAAGTGTAATCCCACAAGTGGGGTATGGGGAGGGTAGAATATATGCAAACCTTACCACTATCTTTGTGTATAATAATGTATAAGGGTGTAAAACACTTGCAAAATTGTAGGGGATACGAGTATAAACTGAATAATATAACTACATGAGTGCCGAGTATTTTGTTTGCCTGTTTATGTTGGAAACTTTCCCTATGTAGAATTGTAGCATAGGCTTCATTATTAGTTAGGCAACAAATGTTGATTTTACCGGATATGTGGGTCTGGTGGACTTTCACCCCTATAAATAAAGCAAGTTGAGACAGCGGAACACATTCTTAAACAGCCACAACCTGCCTTACACAAATGACAAATAAGGTGGTCCCTGATAATGGTTTTGTTCTCTTAGATGAACTTGATTATGACCACACACCTCTAACCACCTCTTTGTATCCAGGTAGCTGTCCACAGTCATAGCAAGCTACTTTTTGGCCAATGATTGAATCAATTGCGCAATATGTTTCTTTTACCAGTATATTTCCCCTACATCTTAGAATGAGTGATAGGGGTATGTAGTATAAGGGTCAAACCATCTAGTTTCCACATTGATTCCAGACATATATTCCTTAAATATATGAAAATGTTACATACAACAACAACATACCTAGTGTAGTCCCATAAGTGGGGTCTGGGGAGGGTAAAGTGCACGCGGACCTTAACCCCCACCTTTGTGGGGTAGTGAGGATGTTTCCGGTAGACAGGAAGTACTATAACCTATAATTTAAAAAGCTCTTAAAAATTGTTTCAAACCTTATAGTCAAAAGTTGTTTGACGCTCCAAATAGTAATATTGTTTGACAGAATGGGATAAGAGGAAATAATATATCATTTCCATGTTGAAATATTCCTGATTTACTTTGCATAATTGGAGATCAACTATTATCTGTGAACTCACTGGTATATACCTTTTCTTAGTTCATGAGTTGGCACAAGGTCAAGGACCTACTTGCAGAGCTGTTCTAAAGCTTCTCAATGTTCGAGTCCGAGCAATTGAGTTTGTAAATCATGGAGCCAAACTTGCAGTTGGATACGAAAATGCTAAGGTCAATAACACTACCATTTTCTTCAAGTTTTGTGATGGACTTATGATGTCAATTTTATTGTTGATTAATGTGGATACTTATTCTAATGCCTCCACTTTCAGGTTGCAGTGCTTGATATGACTTCATTATCAGTATTGTTCTTATCAGACTCCGCATCTGTTGGTAGCTCTCCACTGGTGACTTTGATTGCAAAGAGATTTGTGCACAGTGACAGTAATAGCAAAAGCCCAAAACAATCAGAGCTTCCAGAAAACCGTATGGAGGAACTCATGTTCATTTTAACTGAGGATGCAAAGATCTATGTAATTGATGGTGGTAATGGTAAAACGTATGGTTCAGGGCCCGTGCATTTAAAGAAAGTGTCGACTGCAATTTCTATGTATGTCATAGGCAAGTACATATTTGTAGAGAAATCCAAAGTTTTTTGATGTGTAAGTTGTACTCAGTTTTGTGTTGATTTTCTTGCGTTTCAGAAAACAACATCCCATTTTCCGATGTAATTAGCAAGCAGCCAGAGTCCAGCAAGGATGATGCAACTAGTAATGAGCCTTCACAAGAAATGACCACTCATGATCTAAGTGACACGGTTCCCTTCCTAGAAAATGACCCCTCCAGGAAACACTTTGAGGAGTCCTTTATCCTACTTTGCTGTAAAGATTCAATACGCACTTATGCTACTAAATCTGTAGTTCACGTGAGTATATTGCTTTATTACGTCTGCATTTCTATTTTTGTTGAATGTGCTAATATAATTCAATTTGATTTTTCAAACTAGGGGGATAATAAATCTGTTTGCAAAGTGAAGCTCGACAAGCCTTGTTGTTGGACTACTACTTTTGTGAAAGATGGCAAAGATGGGAAAGCTTGTGCGCTACTATTACTCTTTCAGACTGGAGATATCGAGATTCGGTAACCTTTTTCTTTCCTAAATTTTCTGGGCAAGTACCATTCTAAAACTTGTAAGGACCTTAGTAAGACATAATTAGAATATTTTCCAGTATTTGGTTGCCTTAAATTGTCAAGAATGTTCTCCAAGAAAATAATCACATCAATCACACTTGATCCTAAACTAGTTTACGTCAAATGGAGAAAATTTGCTCGTGTCATCATGGACATTGTTCATTGTTACATATTAAGTATCTCAATTTGTAGTTATTTTCCTTACAATTATCACAATTTGTACAATATATCACTTGCTTCAGCTAACACAAACATTGTTGTAAGTTCTTATCACTGCGCCATTGCCAAACTATTATTCTGATGCCCTATCTCCCATCTTCTGGAGATGGAGATTAAGAAACAAGTTCTTTGAGACATACATTATTACCTTTATACCCAGCCAAATGTTGGAAAATGACCTACAAATAGTTTTTCAAGGTAAGATTTTCCAGAACTTTTCAGTCATACTAAATGCACCTTGAATGTAACAGTTTCTGTGTGTTATACAATTCCGTACTGTCAATTATGCAAGATTGCTTTGCTGCATGTCCATGATAATATATTATGGAAGAACTGAGTGTCAAAATATTGCAAACATCTATCTATCTCCAGATCTTTGCCTGATCTAGAGTTGCTGGAGCAGACCTCTTTAATGTCAGTATTAAGTTGGAATTTCAAGCCAAATATGGACAGGGCAATGAGTTCCATGGAGAATGGCCATATTACTCTGGTAATCAGAATTGCAGTGCATGCTATTATCCTATCGCGTTTAGCATAATTTGTTTGCTTATTGAAATTTCGGCTTATTATTGCATGGCTGTCCTCTGAACATCTCTGTCTAACAAATATCAGGCAAATGGTTCTGAACTGGCTTTCGTGTCCCTATTAGCTAGTGAAAATGATTTCAGGTATATGATCAGTTAGTGCTACTTTTCCATCAAATGAATAGCTTGCTCATGAGCAGCATAAATTGTTCAAAATTACTGATTCAACAATACAATTTCCAGAATTCCAGAATCTTTGCCGTCTCTTCATGATGAAGTGCTCGCAGCTGCAGCAGATGCTGCCATGAAATTCTCCACTCAGAAGAAGAAACAGGTCTGGTAGATAAAGATGTTTCCTTGTGGTCTATGTTTTGTAGTGGCTGGATTCTTATAAATGTTGCTGCAGGGTGGGGCCCCAAATATTTTAGGTACTCTAGTTAAAGGATTTAAAGCGGGAAAGACAAATCATAATATGGATTTCAGTCAGATGTCGCAGTCAAACTTTAGTCATCTGGAAGGTGTTTTTATGAAGAACCCACTCCACCCAGAACTGTCCCCAACTAAGGAAGTTCTAGAAGAACTGGATCTCGATATAGGTAATATCCCTTCATAGCTAAAGTTCTTACTTCTTCATGACTGACATTATTTTCTGTCCCTATATATTGGTTTATTCAGCATTTCCGTAGTTGACGTGCCCCTAACTGAAGATTTACTTTTGACACAGATGATATTGAAATTGATGAACCTGTTCCTGTGGCTTCTACTTCATCTCATAACACACAAAATAGTAAAAGAGGTAAACTTACATCAAATTGATCATCTATACTTTCAGAATCCATAATAACAAATATTTCCCTGTATATATTGCAGGAACTGAAAGAGAAAAGTTGCTTGATTCTGAGGGTGATGATGCCAAACCCAGACTTAGGACACGTGAAGAAATCATAGCAAAATATAGAAACACTGGGGTAGTCATATTTGATAGTTTTATGACATCTCATTCTGAATTGTATCTAATAAATGTTCTTATTGATATATTCAATCATCTATATCTTCCAGGTCCAGGGTGCATCATCAGCGGCTGGACAAGCAAGAGATAAGCTTTTAGAACGCCAAGAAAAACTCGAGGTAGGTTAATTAGAGTTTAAAATGGTGAAGATGTGCATGTAACACGAAAAGTTGAACATGATAATACATGAAATAAATTCTTGCTTGTAACCAAGAAGAGTTGAGAGTATAATAAGCTAACACCACTCGAGATTTAAAGATTAGAGGAAGTGGGGATAGGTAGACAGACAGAAAATTGAATAGGAAGGCTGCCTGCATTATTCCGAAATCAGAATCAAATGAAAAATTCCTCTGTTTGTGCTGCAAATTGGTCCCTGGCCATTGTCTAGTTCTGCACTGTGCTCCTCTTTGAGAAATGCTCAATTTCTCGTTATACTGTATCCAGTTTTGTTTCTAACCTTTGCTTATTCTGGTGAATCGATAACACGTATAAGTCTATATGTTTTTGCAGAGAATTAACCGAAGAACTGAAGAACTACGCAGTGGGGCTGAAGATTTTGCATCATTGGCAAATGAGCTTGTTAAGGTAATGGAAAATCGCAATCGAAAATGGTGGCAGATATGAAGATAGGCCTTGGGTTCTTCATCATCCTTTACTGGGAAACAGAAGATTCATCATTCTTACACCTAAGCAAGTGTCGGTATTTGACATATATACTGTACATATCGATATGGCTTTTCGAAACTGGGTTAAAGCAACTGACGAGAGTGTAACATAGATTATTTGTGAAAAGCTTAGGTGGTTTATTATTTTTTGCTCTTCATTTTCAGTCTCTTTTGTTTGTCTGCTAGGAAAATTATGTAACAGATGACATATTTATTGTTTGTGAAGTGAGTAAAGCCTTTCAAAATAGATGTAAAAAATACGACCGACTAAGAATTAAAGTGTGCAACGTTTATAAGATCTTTGAGTTTCTGAGTGATGCCAATCTAAAATCCGAATTTTTTGGATATTTGGTTTGAATTTTTGAATTATAGATTAAACTTTTTAAAATTTATTCGAAAATTTGAATGTTTTATGTCTTATATTTAGCCCCATCCATAATTCCATATCACATATGCCCGATACCCATCACAATATCAAGTCCAATATTAAAATTTAAAATGTGTAGGGTGGCCTCAATCTTATTTAACGTAGAAAGTAACACATTTCCAGGAGCAAACTACTAAATGAATTGAAGATTGAAAACTCTTAATTATTGCAGCTTGCCTTAAACCTCAAAATTTAAAAACTGTAAAATATCCAAATTGATTAATTCAGAATCAAACTTAAAAATCTATTCTAATCCAAACTTAATTGAATTGAATTATAATTTCTTCGATTCAAAATCGAATATCCAAACCAAACGGAACAAAAATCTGTGATTAAGGTAGATCATATCTGCATATGCATTTGAAAGACGAAATAATAGGGATAATCCAGGGAGTCTAATGACACTATTAAGCATATCATTATTCTTTCAACCTGCTACTAGATACTGTTTGCATTGTGAGATAAAGTGTTTGTACATTATAAAAATCAAAAGTCACAGATTCTTTCAGTGTCATTTTTATCGATACCATATAACCAGTCCCTAGAATGTTTCTGGTTGAGAACATTTGCAGCAAAACAACGATTTCTGAAGAAGATGCTGATGGATGTTTTCATTGCATGTATGTCTATCGATATGGAAAGGCCACAACATTAAGTCTAAGTTAATGTGGAACCATTGATCTCGTGAAATCTACACATCTACGACCACGAAGATGCACCAAGGCCATCAACTACCGCTGGGTTAGTAATCTTTCTGCCAACTAGATCTTTCAGCTCAAGTTCCCCAGGGAACCTATTCTCTTTCAGTTTAGAGAAAACCTGTCATATAAATTAAAATTGGACGGTGAGAGGAGACGCAAGAATATACAACAAGCTACTTGCTATGGATGGAATAAAGATATCTAGTACACATAAGGTGTTGATGACAAGCAACACACTGAATTTTTGTAGTTTTTTCTAATTGCATGACACCCTACTAACAGACTTAAGTTTTGTTCTGTTAACTGGATACACAGACGAGAAATGTAAATGGAACCGATATTGACACACATTCTCAAGTCTTATAAGTTGACATATCTAAGCAATCAATAAAACTTCATATCACATGCTACAGGGGCAACAAAGATCTCTGTGAATCATGGTACTTCAAAAGTTAGCTACACTTGAAATCCTTCATATAAAGGCATTGCTCAAAGATGATTTTCACCAAAATTTAAAAGAAACAGTATAACATGCCAACGACATCCTCAGTCCGAAAATGAACCACAATTTGTCTTAGGCAATTTTTCCCTCTGAGCAGGAGAAAGAGAAAGAGAATGAGAAGTGTTCAGAGAGTTAAAAGTCGTTTTTTTTACATTCATGGTTGCATATCAGATGAATCAAAGTAATGTTCCCCTTCAAAGAAGTTAACAAAGTAAAAATTAACATAACCTATCTAATAATGGATGGCTGATAGTGCATCACAGATAGCTAATTGATCAAACAGCCTCTTTAGATAAACATCTATCTAGTCTATACTAAAGTAAAGATGATTTCCAGAATTTTCTTCTCATAAATCAGATGGTTTTAGACACAAAAGGGCACAGATTGGTAATCATTTCCCAACGTTTTTAACCTCAAGGAAAAAGGTAAAAAAAAGGCTACGCATAGACAGATTGAGAAGTACATACCAGTTCACCATTACAATACACTTCGAAAGCACCAGAACTTTGCAACATGGACTGAAAGAAATTTCCTAGGAGCCAAGTTGTTGCCATAGTCCCAAATCTGTTCGCACGCAACTGATAGAACCATGGAGGTGGTACCGCAATACCCAACCTAGGAAATATTTGTTCACCAGCCATTACAAGGCCAATGACTCCAAATTGGAAAACGGGTACTACTTTGCCCAACAAACGTTTTGGAAGTGGAGGAGGATAGTTAGCAAGGACGACATGGATACCAGGAAACTGATTATCCAACATGTTTTTCATCGTCACAGCTGTCCCTCTGCCAAGAAACATGAAACTTAGATGCAGTTTGATATGTTATGACTGCAGGGGCAAACAGTTGTACAGACTAGGTGACCAATTGAACAAAGTAATGGAAAGATAAACAAAAATTACTATTCCATATCATTTCTTATCCATACAAAGGAACCACATCCATGATTAAAATCTTTACGCACCAAACATACCAAAACATGCACTTCTATGGATCCTGTATATTGGCATATATGGGAAAAGTTTTTGCATCTAAACAGGGATTCAACAAGTCACCACAAAAGGAAGTTGTACAACATCCTCTCTACAAATCAAACGAGAAGGTTATGGGGCATTCTAAAAGACCTATACAGTAAGGCTTTCCAACGTTCTCCTTTAGTTTTGGGACCTCTTTTCCATCGTGCATTTAAGACTATTACACTACTTAAAATGACGTTAAGCACTCAATCAGATGAGTTCAAATCACGTTAGAGAGCCAAGAAATTATGTTCCTCGATAACTCAAATAATTCTTGGCAGTATCATATATTTTCTTGTTGATATAAATGATCTATACAACATCTCATGACATAAGCTACAATACAAGTTCAACAGCTAGTTCAAAATCCAAACTTTAGAAAGAATGACATACTCCCCTGTCCCAATTTATATCACACACTTTCTTTTTTAAACCATCCCAAAAAGAATGACACATTTTTATATTTAGTAAAAAAGTTTAAACTTTAAAATGTTCATTTTAAACCTAATGAGATATTTATAGTCATAGGAACATCTATGATTATTTCAGCCCACAAGTTTCAAAAGTCTACATTTTTCCTTATACTAGTAGTAACATAGAAAAGAAGGTAAAACAATATACTTATTCTAAAAATTTCCATTAATTAAGAAAATCCCATATGATGAAACAATAATAGAAACAAAACCTGTAAGAACAAGAAGAGCAGAAATCAATCGTGACAGTGTTACCAATACCAACTGCACCAATACCACCAGTTTTCTGCAAGTCAAACACCAAGAAACATATAAAAAAAATACCCTTTTATCGAAAAGACATAAAGAATCTAAGAAACAAACATTGAGTGATGCTCACTACCTGAGTAGGAAATTCAAGAGTCTGAGGTTGTTGGATCACTGGCGGCGGCTGGTGGTGGTGATGATGGTGGTGATCGGAATTGGGTTTTTGGGGTGGAGGAGTAAATAGTTGGAAGAGATCGGAGATGAACAGAAAAAGGGGTAAACCCACTAGAAGAAGCTGAGTTCGATCCATTGTCGCCAAATTCACACACAGAGGGGGGTATGGAGGAATGGGGATTTTTACTTCTTTCTTCCTTTGAGATATAAGGGTAATGGTCTCTTATATTTGATGTTATGTTGAAAATAGTACCTCAAGTATATGCGTTGGTAAGCTTGGTCCTTTAAGTTTATTAAGCTAGCGTTTGACCATAGATTTTCAAATATTCTTTGCAAATATAATTTGGATGAAATTTCACCATGTGTTTGTTCATAGTATTTAGGAAACATATTTCACTTTTTTAGAAAAATATGATTTATACCCATAAGTTTTAAAAACTAACAAAACTAATCATAAATTTGTATTACAAGTCAATTAGATCTTCGTTGCAACAAATAACAAGTGGTGTCTATGTTCAAGCTCCTACTTCGAAGTAAGCCTATGGGTTGTTTCGAAGGCCGAGCAGTTTCGAGTGAATGGATACTTCGAGATAGAACGAGAAAAATTGAATTTGATTAATGACACTGGAGCAATTTGGTAGTTTGGAGTGAGTGCAACAAACATCATTCCATACATCGTGAAGTAGACAAAACACATGACTTTCTTACCCTGAGCCGATTGTTCATCATTTCCATCAACAACCATATCATCACTTTCATATTCACTGAATATTTCATCATTACTTTGGTGTTCACGTAAAAAAATTATGTAATACAACGCAAACAACTACTATAGAGGGTGTTTTTGTAAAAGATAAAAGTTTGGTGTAAAATTTTAATTTTTAATTAAAAGATCCCAAATAATGAGATTTAGCCCAAATACTAGAAAAAACTAGTATTTGAGAATTTGGGATATTTGCCAAAAATATTTGCCAAATAATGGCAAATTGTATGGACAAACATTATTTGCCAAATTTTTCCCCAAATATTACTTGGAAAATCTATGGCCAAAAATAAATATATTTTTTCCATCAAATATTTAATGAACTCTGTTTGTTAGACTTGACGGAACCCGAGCCTATACCCTAAGTGTGTGTAACGTGTTATAATTTGTAATGTTTAAAATAACAAGTTTTTAAGTTGACGAGGCAAATTATCACGTTTTGCGTCAATGTAGATGTTGGGATAATAATCGTAAATGGATGATTATACAAAGGAATTTTTATATCAAGTCATTTGGAAATATTTTAGACCAAAGTCATTGGCTTAAGGGAGCCTTAGAGTAAAAATCTTAATTGGCGGATTTATTGATGAAAAGTTTTTATATAATCTTTTTTATGGATTGGCTTTGAGCGAGCATATCTCCCAATATATAGTGAGTTAGAGGGATCACGATCTATCAAATCGAAGTTCCATGAGTCTAACTTCCAACACATAAAATCATTTGTCAAATCGATATCAAAGTAAGAAGTTATGACAATTTTATCGAAGAGGGTAGATCCAGACTGGTGAATCAGATATGGTCAAAATCACTTTATAACTGCTTTTTGGGACTATTTTCATTTCAAAAAATCTCTGAGAACATCAAGGTCGTATTCCTCTCTTTTCCCTTAAGGTTCCGAGCTCAAAATCAAGCGATTTCACCATCCAATTCTTCCAAAAATCAAGGCATATGCTAGGGGAGTTGTGAAGAGCAACTAACACATGTTTCCCGTATTGTTTGGTGGCGTTTGAATTTTTTTCGAAGGAGAGAACTTGGTGATTTTTATAGGTTCTTGGTACTTGAAGCTTGTGTTAAGGTAAGAGTTCGAGGAACATTTTGTGATCCCTTAAGCTTGAAGTAATATATATTCAAGTTATTATTTTCTAACACTTCCTTTTTGGTGTTCAAAGATGAAAGACATAGTGAGGAATCATAACATCGAGGCAAAATGGATTATTGAAGGGTATTATTTGCTTAAGTTTTTGAAGCTAATATGGTTGAAGGATGTTAATGAAGAAATTCTCAGGCCTACTCCTGTCTCTACGGGGGTTTTAACTCGTACTCGTATTATTAATGTTACGTATAAGTACAATCAAGATGGATGTGGGCATCCGAGAAAGTCCTAAAACCTCACATCATTGTTCTACTTGTGGACTCATTGTTGTTTCTTGTCTTGGAGCCCAAGAACTTTATTCTCCTTAACTGAAATAATAAAATTTGTTTATTATTTTAAGAGAAAACACATTAAAAAGTGAATTTCTTTCGACCCTCCGAACACCCCCCCCCTCCCCTTTAGCACTTAAACTACACGGGTGTTTAAATACCCCCTTAACATCTTTGAAGTGAATTTCTTTCAACCCTCCGAACACCAACCCAGTTGAAGGCTGGGTGTTGTTAGACACACACGTTTTCATTCGTCCACATCGCTAAATGTTTAAAAAAATAACTTACCCGTTACATATAACCCACCCGTTCCCAAAATAAAACCTAACCCATTTCTAAAAGAATATCCCTAAACCTCAAATTTCATTGTCATTCTAAAACTAAACCTAATATGAGTTCATTGTGAAGGGATCTTCAACACATATTGTGAAGGGATTATTCAAATTTGTGGTGTTTCTCAACGAAAACAAATTTACCAGGTTAGTAATTTTCGTTTGGATGGTTGTAGCATTTGAGTTTAGGGTTTTGCCTAAAACTTATATTTTTTAAAATCTTTTTAGTTTGACAATGGATGTGTATGTCACCTTGAGGTTTCACCATGGTGGAAAATTACAACAAAAACCTCGTATTAAGTACGACGAAGGTACTGTCACTAATTGTTTTGCTGTAGATGTTGATAAATTCTCCTACTTTGAATTTGTTGATTATGTTAAAGAAATTGGCTATAATTTTTTTGGTTGTATTGTTTATATTAAACCACCTAAAGCTCGTCATGTTGTTGAAGTTAAAAGTGATAAGGGATATTATGGTTATTGTAGCTCAGTTAAAAAATGGAGATATTGTTGAACTTTATGTGATTCATTTAGTTGAAGAACCTATTGTGGTCCCCCTGAACTTGGATATGTAAATGATGTGTGTGGGGAATGTAATGCTACTTTTGATAAAGAATCTAGTCAAACCTTCGAGGGTAGTGAGGGTTTAGGCCTTTGAAGAGGCTGCTGAACCTCAAGAACCTGTTGTGGGTGGTACATTTATTGATGTTGGGGAAGAGTTGGGTGAAGACTTGGGTAGGACTTCTACTAGTATTAGAGAAGACTTGGGTGAAGACTTGGGTAGGACTTTTGCTAGTGTTGGAGAAGACTTGGGTAAGACTTCTACTAGTGCTGGAGAAGACTTGGGTGAGACTTATTTTGTTGTTGTTGCTGCATTTGATATTCCAGTAGTTGGATTTGATTCGAAAAGTGAAACAGAAGCAAGTGAAAATCCAGAAAATGTAGATTTGTTTGGTGAATGAGAAGATGAGTATAATAGTGATGTTTATGAGGAGACTATAAATCATATGAAAGAATAAATGACTGCTAAAATTAATAAAAAGGACCTTAGATCTGAAGGAGTTAATTTAGAAAAAAAAGAGTTGATTTGAAATATAATGAATATTTATCCAAGAAACAAACTACTTTAGAGGGTAAGATAGCTGGAGATAAGCCCTACTTTGATTCAGATGAAGCTGTTAGTTTTGAAATAGATACCGATGAAGATATTGATGAGGAAGATGAGGTTGAACAACCTATAAAAAGAGAAAGAAGAGCAAAAAGAAATAAAAAGAAAGTTGTCTTTGATCCTACTTGTCAGTTAATAGTTTGGGAGACTGGTCTTTCTTTTGAAAGTGTTAGGCAGTTTAGAGAAGTTATTACCAGATATGCAGTTCAAGAGCATGTTGAATTGGATAAATATATTAATGAAGCAACTAAGGTGATGGTAAAGTGTACAGTTGGTTGTCCATGGTTGTTGTTTGGAAGTCATGATTCATGAACATGAGATTTTGTGGTGAAGAATTATAATCCAATACATAAATGTAATGGCACAAACCAAAAATAAATTGGTGAATTCAAAGTACTTATCAGAAAGGTACAAGGACAAAATTATTTATGCGCTTGGCATTAGAGTTTTTCAGTTTCAAATTTTAGTGAAGAAAGATTTGGAGGTGCACGTTGAGAGGACTGTAGTAAGGAAAGCTAGAAACGATGTGTTGCAACAAATTATGAGTGATCATGTGGAGGAGTTTAAAAGAATTCTAGATTATAGAGATGAGCTCTTAAGGACTAATCTAGGTAGCACAGGTGTCATAAGACTTAGTGAAGAATTGAAAGTGGAAGAAAAATGTTACAATCATTTAACACATAATTTGATGCTTTGAAGAAGATAAATCTTTGGCCTGTAAATTCAATGAATGAATATTACCTCTCGATGATCTTGAATCAGATCAATATCATGAATAACAATATCTGAACTATCAAATAAATTCGTTGTCGAGAATTGAATAGTATAACATAGGAAGTTCTTTTATCCATACCGCCCCAAACTTGGATTGCTGACCTAACCCAAAATTTCTTTATTTAACATTCAAAGCTGGAGCTAGAAGATGTATAGGATTTGATGGTTGCTTCTTGAAAGGTATTTCTAAAGGTCAATTACTAGTGGTTGTTTGTTAGGATGGGAACAACCAAATTCTACCATTGCATGGGCAGTGGGTGAAGTTGAAAACATATTCACTTGGAGATGGTTTATCAGGATTTTAAGAGATGATCTTGAGGACATGGATCAGAATTGACAACCATTACCGATATGCAAAAGGTATTTTTATTTTCATTTCATTTATTCATTAGGTATTTTATTCATTAATAATACTCATGTTGTCTAATATGTTTAAATTTTGTTGAAGGGTCTTGACAAAGCTATTCAAGATGTTCTGCAAGAAAAAAAAAGCACATTCTAGCCAACTGGTTCAAGAAAAGGAAAGGCATTAAAAGAAGAAACTGTTTTAGAAGATGCGCCAAATCTACATATGAACAAGAATTGAGAAGAAATTTGATTCATATGAAAAAGTTAGGCAATAAAATATGTAAGGACTTATTGTGGTACAATATAGAGAGGTATTCTAAGGTATACTTTAAGATTTTTAGCTATTGTGATAGTGTTATAACAACATGGATAAAAGCTTCAATTCATGAATTTTGGGGCTAAGACACAAAATTATCATCACAATGCTTGAATAAATAAGGGTCAAAGTGATGAGAAGAATAGGACAATTGAGGGAGTTCTCTGATACTTACATAATTGACATATCTCCAATGGCACTAAAAGTATTGCAAGAGAACACAACAAAGTCAATGAAGTGTAACCTTGAATGGAATATGAATTTACTTTTGAGGTTAAAGACAGTTAGGGTAATACATTTGTTGTGAATCTGAGTAATCGAACATGTAGTTGATCGTGAATGCTAAAAAATATACATTTTTTGTCATGCTATAGTTGCACTTCATTTTATAAAATTGGAGTCCATTAACTATGTTGCACATTGGTATAGCAAGGAGACTTATCTCAAGATCTATAGTCACTCCAATTACTAACATGGAAATGTGGCCACAATCAACCAACCCTTTTTTATACCACCTGATATAAGAAAACTACTAGGAAGGCATAGATTGTGTAGGAGAAAGGAGCAGAATGAAAACAAGACATGAAAATTGTCCAAAAAAGGTATTCAGATGATCTACAACCTTTGTCATGCAAAGGGTCACAATAAGAGGGATTGTCATTTGAATATTTAAGCTAATGCAGGCAAAGGAAGAGGAAGATCAAAATACATTAGTTCAACAAGATCAAGTGTTGATTCTTCTACAGCACCAACTCAATCACAATCAGGCAGAAAGAGATGAAGAGGTTGACCAAGAAGTTCTAAAAAATAGGTAATGTTTCTGTAATAAATTTAGTTGTTATTTTACATCTTAATCACTCTAATATTTTTGGTAATGAACTTATGTTATAGGCTAGTGCTATTGATGTTGCCGGTGCCACTAGAAGAGGAATAGGGATTGATGTTGTTGCTAATGTTTCTAGTGCCACTGAAAGAGGAAGAGGAATTGGTGTTGCTGCTAATGTTTCTAGTGCCACTGGAAGAGGAAGAGGGATTGGTGTTACTTCTAATGTTTCTTGTGCCACTAGAAGAGGAACTGTTGTAGTTGTTGCTGCTGTTGATGCCACTGGAAGAGGAAAAAGAATTGGTGTAGTTGTTACCGTTATTGTTGGTTCCATCGGAAGGGAAAGAGGGACTGATGTAGTTGCTAATGTTCCTGGTGCTACTAAAAGGGGAAGAGGAACACCTTTTAAAAGGCCTAGAATGGTTGGAATGAGAATACTACATACACAAAGTAGTTTTAAAATCCACAATGTAAGTTGTCTTAATTATTTTACACACTTTTCAATTTAAACTTATCAAGCATCTAAGACAATATATCTCTGTGATTGTAGCCTAGAATGCCTATGAACTCTTCTATATTGATTGGAAACCTTGGGCATCATAAACCAAGATCAGATTTAAAATGGAAAGGAAAGACTACTATAACTCAACATGGTCGTCAAGAGATGAGAGAAAACAAAATAATGAAAACAAGGTCCAATGCTGCTAAAGTGAATCACTTGAGTCAAACAAACTCGCCAACTTTCCAGTAAATGGAGAAGAGAACGATTTCTATATTTTGGTTGTTTTTTGAAATAATATTATGCAGTTGTAGCTACATTAGTTTGATCTTGTTTGTTTTTTAAACAATTATGCAGTTGTGACTGCATTAGTTTGATCTGTGTTTGTTTTTTTAAACAATTATGCAATCGTTACTGTATTAGTTTGATCTACGTTTGTTTCTGAAACAATTATGCAATTGTGACTGCATTAGTTTTATCTATACACTTATGCCGTTATGACTACAATTTAGTATTTATATTATGCAGTTGTAAACTTTAACTCTTTAGTTATTGATGATTATAACTTTGATTTCTAGTGTCTATATTATGTTGTTAAGACGATACTTTTATGTCTATATATGAAACATAGTATTTCACAAAATGAAATGCACAAACAAGAAAGTTACATTATATTAAGAGACTAAGAAGAGAAAGTGAATTACAAAAGAGTCTACACCTAATTGATTACAACATAAGTGATGCTACACTACACCAATATTGATCTTACTACATCAAGAACCTAAGGTAACTTCATTGAACCTTTCTTCATATATATTGTTAGAACAAGAATGATAAAAATACAAGAAATCCAAAACAAAACTTGCTTGGCTTAGAGATATGTTAAAACGCTTCTTAAAGATAGTGAGAATCTCTCCCACGAGCAAACGGAAGAACAAATAACAATTCTATCTTCGGAAGTCAACTAAACCACAAAACAAGTAAAATTCAAGAATGTTGTTCTTCTATTCTAGAATTGTTGATATCACCTTTTGATTAATGTCTCACAAATATTTTTCAAGGGAAAGTAGTTTTTTTGAGCGCTTATCTTTTCAAATAAAAAAAAACTCAATTTATAGGACAAAAAGTTTAAGAAAAAACTTTAATTAAATTGTATTTATTATTCATGAATTGAAAAGAAAACTTATCTTTCAAAAAACCTATAACGTAGAATTAAAACAAAAGTATCTTCCATGAAAAACCTATACGTAGAATTAAAACAAAAATAAATGTTACAATTCACATTCATATATTTTGTTATTTCAAAACTTTTAACTGATGAATTTATTTCAAAATTAATTGAAACACTAACTCTTACAATATCCTACTTGTTTCAAGAAATTTTTATCTGTGAAGAATCCAAAAAATATTTTGAGACATTAATCTAGCAACATGCATCAATAATTGTGTCTTTTAGACTTGAACCATTAGCTAGTGAAGGCTTTCCAAATCATTGATTAAATCTTGAACTAGGTGATTCATTGAATGAAATAGAAAAATACTCCACACATATCACTATATTCCTGTGAAAATCAAAATCCTTTGACACCTTACGACCATGTGTCCTGAATCCTTTTAGCCAAGTGCTTTAAATTTCCATGTTAAAATCTAATTGAAGTGGCCTCCACTTCGCACTTAGTGAGGTGAATTCATCAAGAGTAACTTTGCATACTCTGACCAAATAGTCTATGAATTTTATTAAGAGAAATTAATCTCATCCCCCTTTACAACAAAGTATCGGTAAATCTATCAAGAGTATTCCTACATACTCCAATCGAAATCAGTTTATAGACTTATTAAGAGAATATAATTGTCACGCCCCGAGCTACCCCCGAGACGCGGACACGGGACCTAGGACCACAAGTGATCCCAAGCTAACCCTGCTGGCATGATCATAAGCATACTAAAGATAATAAACTGATGCGGAAGCTAAATCATAAATAAATCTGAAAAGATGGGGAATACCCATATACTATAACTGAATATATCAAATCTGAGAGTTTAATACAAAGAAATATCAAACTCAAAATACTAAGCTGAATCTAACTATGTCTGAAATAAGCCTCTAAACTGACTAGAAATGTTGGGACATGCCCCAGCTAAGTCTAGAAAATCTGAAACTAAA
>JAJOOF010021337.1:0-39512 GCA_029582545.1 Solanum lignicaule
TATATATATATATATATATATATATATATATATATATATATATATATATATACATATTAAAACTAATTTAAATTTAATAGATGTAACTGTTTTAAAGAAAAAGGAAAAATATGTGGCACTAGAAAACAAATTTGGAACCACAAAATACCTTATGATTAGTTTGTTATTGATCTTACTATGCTAAGAATAAGCTTTGGGCTGCAATTCTGATGAAACCTGATAGTGGCAGTTGTTACAATGACACACTTCATAGCCTCCTACTTTTGAATGAGTCTAAGCTTGTTATGTTACCCTTGTGAAGAATCCATGGTTGATCCAACAACAAATTTGATGGAAATTTGGATAATGAAGGATTACAATATTTATGAGTCTTGGATTAGAAAATTAACAATAATTGGTCTTCCTACTGATTTCCCATTAGTAGTATGGAAAGATTATATATTACTTTTTCAAAGTAAAGTGGATATTTGATGTCATATGATCTCAACTCCCATGAAATCAAGGAATTGAATATACATGGGTGTAAAAAGAGTATGAGAGCTATAAATTACAAAGAATGCTTGACTCCAATTCCAAGATAAAGCTTATAAACTAGTGCACAAGTTCAAAACTTTTATACCAGCTGTAATTCTGCATGCTTTTACCATATGAATTACAACTATACTATATTTATCTCAAATTATTTTTCATGATTTTTCATAATTTTTATTAGCGTTTTTCTTTTATAAAATTTTAACATAAAAGTAATTAGTTTTTCTCATTTTACCTTAAGAAGTAATTATTGTTATTGATAGATTAATGATAGAGTAAATATCAAGTTAAAATTGATTATATCTTAAGAGATAAACAAGAGAAAAATATTAGATTGAAATTTGTCCTATTTAATTTTTTTGAAAAGTGTGATTTTCTACTAAAAAATACATATATTTAGTCAATAGCTGCATCATATTTTAGCATTATTATAACCTTCTGAGTACTAATTATATTGCTTATGCTTAGTTGTATTTTTTATGTAGAGGATTAAAGTGGTTCAAAATGAAGAGATATGAACGAAAAGCTAGATAAAAGTGTTGAAATGAAGAAAAGAAAATAAAGAAAAATAATTTACTATTGTTGGTCTATATATAATTATACTCAACAAACATAAGAATGTGAAGATCCAATTTCTCAGTTCATCATGGCACCGACTAAACTCCACATATAACTAAGTCAAACCCTTAACCCAAGACCATGATTAATAGACTATCACACAGAAGAAAACATAAGGGGAGTGGGGGAACAACAAAAAAATAGAAGAAGGGGAAGAAAATATATATACACGTAAAAAATATCCCCAACACCTAACATCAGACAGTAGTCGAGTGTCTAATAAATATAGGTGTACAAGGTATTAAAAATAAAAATATATACAAAGTTTTCTTCGTATGCAAAATAAAGACTAGTCCCCGGTAATTTAAAATAAGGTAGCTCACCCAGTGTCAAAATCTAAAATGTTGTTCCACAGGAGGCATATAAGAACGGCGTGAACTTATACTATATTCTGCATGATGCAAAAAGCGGTATATTTTAGGCATAGGCCGACTTAATAGTGAAAAACCAATGCATGAAATGGGATTGTACCAAAAAAAAAGTAAAAATGAGTATCTAGTGTAATGCATTTCATTATAGACATTCAAACAGGAGCAACGAATAGCTAGAATTACCAATCCACTACTATAACTCTCCTAAGCAGAGGAAACAAACTAGAATTCCAGATGGTCCTCAACCAAGGCTTTCTGCCTAACAATATACCATCAAACTCAAGAAACGAAGGAAATGTAGAAGAGTTCAACAACGTAACCAAAAGGGGAAAAATAAAATCAAGGATCGATGCCTTTACCCAAACAACCGTGCACAGCTTTGGCCAACCTATGTCTATGACAAGAAACTAAGGTTTCAAGCCCCAACAAAGGGTACCATAACCAAAGCAATCACTAAAGGGAGAAATCAATAGCTAAAGGATACTAAAAACACATTCTAAAGCATCTATGTTAGAAAATATACTAAGGCTCGAACTATCAATCCAAAGGAGGACAAATACACTAACAATTTTATAATCAAGGAACTATAAGCCTAAGATAAGGATCCTACACTCCAAGACTAGTCAAGAGCTTCTAAACCAAACAAGGAAATGGCAATAAAAAAGATTTCTAAACCTAACATATACAATACTAAATCAAATGCATTTCCTTCTAAAGATTATGTGATGGAGCACAATAAAAGAAAATAAATTGTAGCCTACCTCAAAAACAATAATGCACGCTCCAAACCCATTTTATTAAAGTTTTCATCTTCTGAAACACCTTCTATCAATGTCATGCTATAATAATATTGATCACGATGTCAAAAAGATATTTGGACAAAAAAAATTGAAAACCTTTGAGATAGATAAAAAATCAGGTAAAAACCAAACATGTGGGATCCACTCCAGGAATCTTAAATTAATTCCATCAATTGGTTCAGTCTACTTGAATGAACTAGTGCCCTAAAACACGCACAATTCGAGCTTGGAAGCGATTAACAAAAGGTAATGCAATATAATTCACAGGATATTACCATCAAAGAGATAAGAAATGCTTGCAGAACGAGAATTTGCCCTCAAATCATGCCCCTAGACTGCCATGAAGACCCCATAACGAAGCCTCGCAAAACGTTGAGCCAACACAACTGAACTCACCCAAATTGAGTCTTACATCTCCCAAAATCAATAATTGAAAAATTAAACAGGACTGATTTATGGGCATGTCTTATTTTAAAGATTGGTTAACTTACTTTTATGAACGAGGTCCAAAAGAGACTATCGTGGTTGTTAATAGGGCCAGGTGATCCATGGCCCTTCTTCATGAATGTGGAGGGGACCTCGCGAATGTGAATGGTGCACCTCTACTTTAAGTGAAAATAAGGTAGGGTTTATGAACGTGATGACATAAAACATGGTCTTCGCAAATGCGACACTTAGATCGTGACTACCAAGGCCAAATCCACAAGCCTCTCCAAACGTCGTGCTTGGTGGGGGAACGTGAAGAACCTATGACACTGCAACATGAAGTGCTACACTATCTATTACTTGAATGTGAAAAATGCTCCGACGGAGGGTCGAGAATTGTTCTGAACCCCGTGAATGCGGATGACATATGCTAACCCACCTAATTTTGCATTAAACATTTAATGGAGGTATCACAACTTCAAATCGAGGTACCTAAAAAAATTAGGTCCAACAAGGGGGCTTTGAACGGTTAGCATCCACACTGAAGGTTCTTCTAGACCAAAATTGATGTTTGTGAATTAACAGAACCGTCTAAATTGCTTTATGTGGTTGTTTACCTTTAGATTGGATGAAAATCATCTATTTAAACATCAAAAGCTCCAAAACCAAAATACATGCACTAAACTTACATGAATGATGAGGTGACTGAATAATTAGCCCTGTCAACTCAAAAATTACATGGGTAGCTGAAAAGATTGGTGTAACACCACACATCCGAAAAAGGGAAATGAACTAGATAGTGGGAAGGAGTAGGTGCTAGCCACAGACCGTAGGTGGGTCCGTGGGTTAGCCACCCTGCCTAGTGGTTTGAGGCCAAGGACCACGACACAACCTACGGATTGTAGGTCAGACCATGGTCCATTGTTCGAGGCCCAAAAATTCATGTTTTTGACACCAAACGACGGTCCACCAGGATGGGCCGTGGGTCATACCACTGTCCATCAGTGGCAGTTGACAATTATTTTTCAAGGGCAGTTGGGTCTTTTTTAATTAATTAATTCCAATATTATGTCATCTTGCCTATGTTTAGGACCCCTATATAAGCTTTTTCAACCCCCAAATTAACCTATTTACTTCATTCTTCCAAATTCCTCTCAAAATATTCTCTCTCTAGAAACTTGAAGAAGAAGAAGAAGAAGAAGGATTCACCTAGGGTTTCAAGCTAAGGTATGATAGTTTTTATCCATGGATTCCTTCTATCGATGTAGTTCCCAAATTCCTCTATTTTAAAAGGTAGAATTCCCGAATTGAGTTAGAGTTTTCTTCTATTATCATGGGTTCTCTTTATTATTGATTTTAATGATTGAATTATGATCTATTCTGCATGAATTGAAGATACATGATGATTATATGATGATTTCCCCATGAACCCATGTAATCCCCTTGTTTTCAAGTTATGAATCATATGATGTGGGATTTTGATCTTCAAGGAAGATTTTTATGAAATTAAGCATGTATTTCAAGATTTACATGTATTTATGATGAAATCCATATATAACCCATGTTTTATAAGTAATGATGATTGAAAGTGTGTTTTGATACTCAAGAGGTAAATTATGGACTTTTTCACTGTTTTATGAAATCTATGCAAATGTTTTAAGGGTGCTTTGAGAGTAAAGTACCAATGATTATGTTGTGTTGTAAAAGTAGATTCTTAATAAAACACATACTAGCATGATGTGGAAGGTTTTATCACATAGAAAGGATTCTAATGTTGAAAGCCTTTCTTACAAAATTGAATCAAATACAAGGAGCTATCTTAATGAAACTAGCTTGAATTGGTTGTCCAAGGGAACCATTTCATGAGTAATGATGTCACGTAATAAATGATTATTCCATGGAAATTTATGCTTAGTACTTAGTTGAAATTTATAGAGAAATTGAAGCTCTCTCATAGTAGAGGTTGGGTCTCCAAAGTAATCTCATGTGATGAAAGCTCTCACATAAAAGAGGATGGGTTTCTAGTAGCAATCTCCTTATCCCATAACTATGTGCCCCCATAGGTTGATTAGCTAGTGGATCCACGTAAGCTAGAAGTTCAAGGTTTTACCTTCGGCAAGTAGAACAACCCTTTTCGGTGTGGGAGACAGCGGGGGATCATGTTATAGCTCACATGGTCTCAACGTCTGTGAAAGGCTATTTCCCCACAAGTATGAATGAACTAAGGTTACTTCAAGAAGTATCATATAGGAGTTCAAAGCTTTTAAAAATGAATTTAATTAGTAATGACCTTGATTTATATCATGTTTAGGTTGGTCAATTGCATATCATGAAATGAAATGACGTCCCTTTTAACATTTTTCAAATGTTTTACGCATGGATATCATACTTGGTACATTGTTTTGTACTAGCACATACTCTTGCCTACATTTTCCCCAAATGCAGGGTCCGATATTCTAGGTTCTTAGTTTTGCAGCTAGTTGGTGATTTGATTAATTCCCGAGCTTTGGTGAGTCCTTATGCGTCGAGGAAAGACTTTCATTATTTTGTTTCCTTCATGTATTTCTCTCTTCGACATGATGTATGGGCTAGGCCAAATTTCATTCAATTGTATTAGATGTCTATGATGAAACAAGAATTTAGACTTCCATTTTTCATTATATAAAATGTTTTGGACTTGGAATATTGTTTTACTCTTATTGTTCTATTTGTTATGTTATGAGAGCTAAGTGGCTTGTATTGAGTACTTAGGGATTGTATACGCCATGTTACATCTAGGGGGTACCCCTGGGCCGTTACAAATATGGTGTCAGAGCACAAGGTTTAGAATGGTCCTAGGGTTTCTCATAAGCCATATCTAGTAGAGTCTTGTTCATAAGTGTGAAGCGTGCCACATTTATGCATGAGAGGCTACCATATGATTAGGAAATCCAACTTCTTTCATTAATCTTTAGTCGTGCAATAGAGTTTAAATCTATAAGGTATCTCTCCTAATCCCTACCCTATATTCTTCACGATATGGTTACCCGAAGAGTTTATGGTAGAAGGAATTTGAGGGAGAATGCGAAACAAGAAGCTCCTCAAGTTATGATCGATCCTTTGGCCGAGCATGTATCTAATGCAGAGTTTAGCTCTATTTTCAAGTGTTGTCTCAAGCCATGAAGGCCCAAAAAAATAGGGAGGTTGTGGTTCCGGCAAACTCAAATATGAATTCGCCCACTTCAAGAGTGAGAGAATTCACAAGGATGAATTTTTCAGAGTTTCATGGTTCAAAAGTTGAGGAAGATCCTCAAGAGTTTATCGACGAGGTCTATAAGGTGTTGATGATCGTGGGAGTTGCCCCACAGGAAAATGCATAATTGGCAACCTAACTATTGAAAGGTGTGGCTCAAGTATGGTATAACAAATGGGTAGAAGGGAGATAGGAAAATGTGGGTCCTCTTTATTGGGAGAAGTTTAAGGTCGCGTTTCTTGATAGGTTCTTTCCCTTTGAGATGAGGTAAGCTAAGGTTCTAGAGTTTATTAACCTTCGACAGGGGAGTATTAATATAAGGGAATATGCTCTAAAATTCACTCAATTGTCTAATATGCTCCAAAAATTGTTGCGGATTCAAGGGCTAAGATGAGTAAGTTTATTTCGGGTGTTTCCAAAATGGTGCTTAAACAGTGTCGAACCACAATGATCATTCATGATATGTAAATCTCTCGTCTTATGGTACATGTACAACAAATTGAAGAGAAGAAACTCAAGGAAGAGTCTAGAGAGGAGAAATGGACTAAGACCGGTGATGGCAATTTTGAACGTGCAATGTTCGATGGACAAGGTTGTCCTAGATTCCGACAACTATTTTCTGATCAAGATTCCTCCAGAGCTACTCCTAAGCTAAACCAAGATACGGTGTCCAACCCTAAGCCTCAAGGAGGTAAAGGTAGTGGATCTTCAATGCCTAAGTCTGATTGTACTATGTGTGGAAGGAAGCGCGATAGAAGTAGTCGTCTTGCTTCTTTTCTTTGGATCCGCTTATGTCTCTACTTCGCTTGATTCTCATGCCAGTGGACTCCATGCTCTGTTTTTGGCCTTATTAGCTTGATTTCATAAGTGAGCATTTTAAATTGAATAGATAGTGAGAAAAGCGCCTTTCGTGATTCAAGTAGTAAGCTCGGATTCATGATTGAGAAAATGTCTAGCCAGCACGAATTGTTGTTATAGTTTTGGTAAAAGTTCTCAAAAAATGAGGGATCGCCCAAGTCTTACAGATAAGGGACGAGACGGCAAGCAAGTTACTCGTAGTGGATCGGGTTCCAATGCTCCTAAAAACTGCTTTTATGCACTTCAGACTAGAGGTGAATAAGAAGGTTCCCCCGATGTGGTCACCCATATTATGAAAGTTTTCCAACTTGATGTTTATGCTTTACTTGACCTCGGTACTAACTTATATTTTGTGACTCCATATGTGGCTATGAGGTTTTATGTGCTCCCCGATGTGTTGTTAAAACATTTTTCTGTCTCGACTCTTGTTGGTGATTCTTTGTGGCTAAGTGGGTCTATAGAAAGTGTCACGTTTCGTTGTCCCATAGAGTTACACTTGTTGACTTGGTAGAGCTTGAGATGTTAGATTTTTATGTTATCTTGGGTATGGATTGGCTTCACTCTTGTTATGCTTCTATTTATTGTAGAATTCGTGTAGTAAAGTTTCAGTTCCCCAATGAGACTATCCTTGAGTGGAAGGGGGGAAATTATATGCCAAAGGGTCAGTTTGTTTCTTATCTGAAAGCTAGAAGATGATTTCTAAGCGTTGCCTTTTACCATCTAGTAAGGGTGAGGGATTTTGATTCCGAAACCCCTTCTCTCGAGTCGGTCCCCGTTGTTAGTAAGTTTTCGGAAGTGTTCCCAGATGATCTATCCAGTATTCCTCCCAAGCGGGAAATGGATTTCAATATTGACATTCTCCAAGATACACAACCTATCTTTATTCCTGTTTATCATATGGCTCTAACAGAACTTAAGGATTTGAAAGAACAATTGAAAGATTTGTTAGATAAGGGTTTCATCCAACCGAGTATCTCTCCATTGGGTGCTCCAGTTTTATTTTGTTAGAAAGAAAGATAGGTCTCTTCATATGTGTATTTATTATCGTCAGTTGAACAAGGCGACCAGTAAGAACAAGTATCTTGTCCCAAGGAAAGATGATTTATTTTTCTAACTTCAAGGAGTAAGTTATTTCTGGAAGATTGATCTTCGATCGGGTTATCACCAATTGAGGGTGAAAGATGATGACTTTTGAAGATGGATTTTTGAACTCGATATGGTCACTTTGAGTTTCTAGTAATGTCGTTTGGGTTGACTAATGCTCCAGCGGTGTTTATGGACTTGATGAATAGGGAGTTTAGGCAATACCTCGACATGTTTGTAATTGTGTTCATCGATGATATTTTGATCTATTGAAGGAGTGAGAAAGAGCATATTGATCATTTGAGGATCATGTTGTAAATTCTTAAGGACCAACAATTTTTTTCAATGTTTATCAAATGTGAATTTTGGTTAAGGTCCGTTGCTTTTTTTGGTAATATTGTGTCAAGCAAGGGTATTGAATTAGATCCTAAGAATACAAATGAGATCAAGAGTTGATCTAGACCTCTAACTCCTTTGGATATTAGAAGCTTCTTGGGTTTAGCCAGTTACTATAGAAGGTTTGTGGATGTAACACCCCGTACTCGAAAAAGTGCAAACTACAGCTTTCCAAGTGCTGCAACAGCCAAACCACTCCGGCTACCCACGGCCCGCGGAGTAAACCACGGACCAAAGGTATGGTCCGTGGTTGGCCTGCCCAAGCTGATCCTGAGGTCCTGACCTACAACTTGACCAATGGACCGCTGGTCAGACCACAGTCCGTGGTTTGGGGTCTATAGGTCGAGACCCCAAAATCCAGGTTTCTGACCGTGAATCCCGGCCAACCAGGACGGACTGTAGGTTCATCCACAGTCCATCAGTCGTGGGTTGGTAGTTATTTTTAGGGAAAGTTGGGTCATTTCCAATTTTCATTAAATTAAAGTTGTGTCGTTTTGCCTAAGTCTAGAAATCCTATATAAATATTTTTTTAAACCCCAAAACCCCTAATTGAAGTCATTCTCTCAAATCTCAAAAGAAATTGGATCTAGGTCAAGATGAAGTCTCACAATCTTCAAGCTTTTGAGGGCATTGTAATAAAGGTATTATAGCTTTTTATCCATGGATATCTTCCATCCATCGAGTTCCCTAGAATTTCCCCAATTTGATGAAGTATTCCCCAATTCTTGGTATGGTTTCTTCCAATGCTAAGGGTTATGTTAATTATTGATCTAATTAAGTGGATTGGTGATTGTTTTTGATAGAATTAGTAGAATTACATTTTTTCAGAGTGAAAATACATGCACCCATGCCTATTCCGTGATTATAACGTAGAATTGACATAATTGGGTTGATGCCATGAAGGGAAACGTTGTAGGTTTAGGCTTGTCCTTATAGGATTGATGAATTATGATTAGAATGGCTTTAGAATGAGTTTTCTATGATGATCATGAGATCTAGGGATTTGAAAGTAAAGTTTATGACATGAATTATTGGTAATTGATGTTATTGTTGAGGAATCGATACTTCCCACATGAATTGCCTAATTATGAATGTGAAAGGTTTACTCACATAAATGATTGTAGGTTTGAAAGGATTGCTCACCTAAAATGAATCTAGACTAAAAGCTAATGTAATTGATGAGGCTAGAGGAGATTAAAATTGACCTCCATATGAAAGAATATGAGGAGATTCCCATACTCCTTAGAATTGAAGAAGAGGTGAGTCCCCATGTTCTTATTATGATTAATGGACATGGAGGCGAGTACCCATGATCGTTATGAAATAATGTGGAGGCGAGTGCCCGCATTACATGATGAATAATGTTGACATTCTGATTTCACATATTAGGATGCTTCATCTGATTCTAAGTGTCAACGATTGCTAGTCAGTATAATAACCCAACTAAATGAGTTGGGGTCGAATCCCACAGGGAGTGGTACGTATTTGAGAAGTAATAAGAAAGTATGAACATGCTCAAGTCAACCATAGGACTAGACATTTTCGAATAAAAACATAATTCAAATAAGGGGGTGACACGAATGTCAAATGGGGGTTTCTGTCTGAAATTATCAATTACAACAACAATAAAGCAAAAATAACAATATTGAGACGAGTTCTTAGGATTTGATTCGATTATAGGCTAATATAGATAAATGGGTAATTGCAACTATTAGACAAGAGTTGCATCTAAGTGAATAAGCTAGACCATAGAGGGGATAAAATTTCTCTCGAACAATCTACCCTGAATCAAGTCGGTTTCTCTCGAACACCAATTAGTAGCAAAATAAGAACAACGTGTGCTTTAGTCCATTTAGTGTCTCGAGCTGAGTGTGTGGAAAATGGTTTAGGATTCACTCTCTCGAGCTAAACCCATGACAACCCAATACCCACAGACCATCAATCAGTAATCTTGATTTTAAAACCTCTCTATCGAGCAAGCCAAAAACAAGAAGGAAGAACTGCATTTGCAACTATATTTCTTTAAATTAAACTACAATTACTGATTGAAATCACTTCTAAACAACATTTAGACTAACAATTAGCAATATGCATAAACTAAATCAGCCCATAATCACACCCCAAGAATTGGGGTTTTAGCTAGAGATCATAAAAAGATAGAAATCGTTACCATATTGTGTTTCCATCAACTGGGTAAGATTAATGTCATCTTTACAAAGGTCCAAATTGAAGAATCTCAAAGACCCACTTCCAATTTCACAAAAATGGAAAACTTCAATTCTTCAAAGCTAAGGAAAACTTGTCTCCATACTCAGAGTTCTAATTAAAAGATGTAAAAATGTCAATATTATGAAAACTGATACTAAACTAAATATTCAAAAATGTATTTATAGTCGCCAAAAATGTGTTGCGAAGAACCACTCGGTGAAGTAAGTCGGGATCGCCGATCCACTCGGAGATGCGCCCTTTAGCCAATTTCATCGTCGTTTTGTCTTGACCTTCAACATTCTAAAGTTCTGTAACTTTGCGCGATCCAGCACTGCATCGTGGAACCACTCGGCGACACGTCGATTGCTCCTTTCTCTCACCTACTTGATATTCTCCTTCAGGGCTTGGCACATTGGAACTTTAAGTGAGATAATAGCCATCCGGTGACTGGCTCAAAGGACTAGGCGATCACCAGGCCTTCATTTCTTTTTTTTCAGCTGCTTTGTTCCTTTTGCACATTAGTGTGCCTACTTTGTCCTTTAATCCTTATACCTAGAAATCAAGGATTTTACATCAATTATGGGCACAAAACTAGAATTTGAGAAGACTAAATCATTATTAATAAGCCCTAAATGAGTCCAATTCTTAGACTCATCAGTGTGTACCAACATCATATGATGAGATTGTGGAGGCAAGTACCCGAGATCTAAAAGTTGGTAAGGCAAGAGGCGAATACCCATTATCCTTTGTAAGTTAGGCAAAGAAGCAAATCCCTTTGTGTTTAGAAGTAAGTATGAATAATGAGAACTATCATAGAAAGAATGAATATGTAGTTATTATAGATGTGTTGATTGAATATGATTTATGGTACTCGAAGGGCAAAGTATGAGAATTATGTATGATTATGAGCTTTATGTGTATGGTTTAGAACACTTTGAGAGTAAAGCGATTATGATTATGATCTAGTCGTTCTGTTGTTGAAATGCTATCTTCATGTACACACTTATGTATGAATATGACATGATGTGAAATGTTTTCTCACAATATGATGATTCGAAGGTTGAAAGGCTATTCTTACCTATTAAATCTATGAGCTATAGTATGAATTATGTTGGATTGAGTGTCAAGACTTTTTCCTATGAATATGAACATTAGTCAAGACTTAATATGTAATCTATGGGAATTAATTCTTAGCATCGAGTAGTTATGAATATGAGATGGAAGCTTATACGCTAGTTGAGTCCTGCTTCCCAAATGAAACCTATTACAATAGTGGAGTTCCGCTTTCCAAATGGGTTACTTCTACCATACTTGAGTCTGGGTTCCCAAATTATGTATCTCTTAAGATGGAAACCTTTTACCTTAGTTGAGTCAGAGTTTCTCGTAGCAATCTCCTTATCCCATAAACTATGTACCTTCATAGGTATTTAACTAGTGTATTCACCTAAGCTAAGAGTATTGTTATAACTTAGTCAAGTAGGACAACCCCTTTTTGTTGTGGGTTAGATACCAGATTCGATGATAAGCTCACATGGTCTATGTCGGTTAAAGTTTATTCCCCATTATGATAGTATGAACAAGAAGATGATTTATGAACTATAGTTACTCAAGAAGTTTTACTTAGTATGGGTGAGATTATGAGATCTTATTCATGCATTGCACAAGTATGCTTTGAGGGTTTTTATGATATGTTCCTCTTATGGTGTGATGATCTATGAGTTAAGTATGCTTATGACTTATGCTTTTCCATTATCTTCAAAATGATGCTTTAACTTAGTAAATTGTATGCATTGAACTAAAATGTTCTTTTTTAGCATATTTTAATGATTTTATGCATGGCTATCATACTAAGTGCATTCTTGTACTAACCTATAATTTCCTACATTTTCCCTAAGCGTAAGGTCCGGTGCTTAAGGTGGTCATCATTGTGGCTAGAGCTTTGATATACTCATTTATCCTTGCTTGTTAGCAAGTCCTCATGATTCGAGCACATATGTTTCCATTTAGTAGTTTCATTATTGTATTTTTCTTTCGGATTATGTTGCATGGACTGTGACACTATTTGATTCATGTATTGTAATAGATGGCTAATTGAGACAAGTCTAGACTTACACTTTCCTTTATAAAAAAATTAGACTTGAAATGCATTTTTTCTCTTTATTGATCTATTCTTATGTTATGATATGCTAAGTCGCTTACATGGGGCCTTTCGGGGTTCTATGTGCCTTGTTACGTCTACAGGGTACCCTTGGTTCGTGCCAAACTTGGTAATTAGCAAGGCTTAGTGATAGTGTTCAAGATTCAATAGCAAAGTGTGAACATGGTTAAATCAGTGATCAGAATAGACATTATCGAATAAAAATATAATTCAAATAAGGGGATGCCAAATTACAGGGGGGTTTTGGTATTAATTATCAAGTACAACAACGACAAACAATATGAAATAACAATAATGAGATGGGTTCTTCGGATGTTATCTGGTTATAGGCTAATATAGACAAATGGGTAATCGCAATTGTTAGGAACTAGCTGAATACTAGTGAGTAAACTAATCCATAGAGGGAATACATTTTCTCTCGAACAATTTATCCCGAATAAAGTTTGTTTCTGTCACGACCCAGGAGTAAACCCTAGACGTAATACGGTGTACTTGACCCCGAAGGGGTCTCATACAAGCCCTTACCATCATAAACATAAGTAATAGAAAAATACGGGAAAATTTAAAACATTTACAATCGAAGTCATTTTCATAAAATCAAGCGGAAGCCTTTCTATACTATGTCTTAAATCATGTAATACGACTTTTAGAATAAACTCTTGGGACACAGCTCATAAAATAGTCTCAACATGGAAATAAAATGCATAGAGGTAAGGTGGGTTTTGTCCTCGAAGCTATGAGGACTCACCAAGATCTTCAACTCCTTGCAATTTCTTAAAAACCTAGCTTCAATAGTAGCACTCAATCTCAAAATGCTACATTTGATTAGAATGTAGGCAAAGTATGTGTTAGTACAAAATGTACCAAGTATGAAAGCTAGAAAAACAACATAAGAGCATCTCAAAATGATTAGTCAACATAAAACATAAGCATAAGAGATAATAACATTGTTATAGCATAATCCCCAACATAAGCATCATATAATTATAAGTCAACATAAGACATAGTTAATGAGCATATGAGATAAGTAATAATCATATAAGAATAATTGACTCTTAGTCATCTATATAATAATAGCTCCATTCTCAATCCACCTCAAAAGCATACACGTGCAAAACATGAATAGCATCCCATAATACCACCTAAGCCCAGTATCCCTTTTTGGTCATCTTAATCACAGTCTATATGCATAGTTAAGTCTTAAGCCTTTCTACCATAAGAGCACCATACTTTTAAGTAACATCAAGGCACACTTGTGCAATGCATGAAAGGCATCCCATACTACCCTTCAGACTAAGCATAACGTTGAAGTCATCCTAGGCATATTCACCCTCCTTTGGTATCACTATTGGCTTACTTCATGTAGACAAGGGAACAATCAACTTTAATCAATCATATATTTGAAGGTATCTATAGAAACAATCCATTAAGCATAACTCACGTAAGACAACACTCATTAAGTAACATTTAGTCATACATGTGGAATGCATGAGTAGCATCCCATACTACCACTCATACTAAGGACTTCTTTAGGTCATCATATTCATGTTCCTTAATTAGAGATTAGCCCCTTTTGAAAGCATGGGAACTCTAGGAGACACTTCACTAAGTCTATCTTAGTTCATTATGGTTTTGAACCTTACAAGATATTATACTAGGTACATCTTAGTTCATCATGTTTGAACTCTTGGAGATGCTACTTAACGCATAATCTTAGTTCATTATTAGATTGGACCATATGAGACACTTCTTTTAGCATGTCTAGGTTCACTATTATCATGGACTCTATGAGGAACTACCTTAAGTATGTCTAAGTCCATTTATACTCTTGAACATTTGAGATACTTCACTAGCTTATTTTAGTTCTTCATTACTTAGAACCCTAAGATATACTACATTAAGTACATCTTAGTTCATCAAGCTTGAACTCGAAGAGATGCTTCCAGAAACATAATCTTAGTTCATTAATGCCTTACACTTTAGTAGATGCTCCCTCAAGCATACTCATAGTCCATTAAGTTTGAACTCTAGGAGATACTACGCTAGGTACATCTTAGTTCATCATGTTTGAACTTAGATGATGCTACTTAAAGAGTACTCTTAGTTTATTTAGTTTAATATGTAGAAGATGCCCCTTCAAACACAATCTTAGACCATTACTTGTAGTGGAATCTAGGAGATTCTACCGTATCCATAATCTTAGAACAAGAGGTTTGAACTCTAGGATACGCTACATTAAGCACAATCTTAGTTCATCACCAATCTTGTTTAATTAGGATATAGCCTTAACCGACATGAAAACATATGAGCTATCACACGATCTCTCATGGTGTTACCCACACCATCAAGGGTTGGTCCACTTGCCTAAGGTAGAACCGGTTTGTTTGCTTAGTCGGATCCACTAGCTAACTTTTCTATGGGGCATGTAGTCATGGGATGCAGAGATTGGTACTAGAAACCGAAAATCCACTAGGTGAGGTTTCCATCTCATGAGACACACTTTGGGAAATCAGGAATCTTCTAGGTGAGAGATCCCATGTGGGAAGCCCAAACTAAACTAGGTGGGAACCTCCATGAAAGCCCAAACTAAATTAGGTGGGAACTTCCATCTCATTTCAATATCCACTCGGTCTTAGGAATAAATCCCACAAGGCAATCATTAAGTCTCTACTTTGTCTCAAGTTTAGGAAAGGTGTTCTTGATAGCCAATCCATGCTAATATCTCTTTTAGACCATGTGTGAGCAACTATCACCATCCATGACCTAGGTTTAAAGGCTCTCTAGTCATAGGTTCAATTAGGTCGGAGAAGTCCTTCAACCTTAGACTCATTACTTATATGAGAACTCTTTCATGTTGATTTCATCTGCACACTTAATATCATGTCTAGACTTCTACATTAGGCAGGGATATCATCATGACCAAAATGATTATATCATTTCCTACCATCTATGATTCATAAGGTGAATTAAGTAGGTACATGTCTCTCAACACAATCCTATTCATTGGCCTTGGATTCACATGTAGATTTTACTCTCAAAGCCTTAGGATCTAAATTTAATCATGTTAGCTTCACTCTAAAGCCCTAGTGATCAACATTCACAACTATGAGTCTTCATTCTCAATAAATCTACATCATAGAAGCATATTATGAACCTAGATTACAAGGCTTTCAATCACATTTCATGGTACTAGGTGATCCGAGCCACAGTTTTCCTTAAAAGGTTCAATTTTATCTTTACAAGTAAAGATCAATCATATAGAATAGTTTCTAGTTCAATTCATGTCCATGTATTGATAATATTGATCAATTACTACGCAAGACATTGATTTATGAAGATCACTTATGAACCTTCAATTTCACCTCTAAGGCATAAACCCACAAATATCACATTCATCAGATTAGACAAGGGTTTACCATAGAAATCACATGAAATCATCATAATATATTAATTAAATGCTAATACAATAATAATTAGGTATTATCCACTAAATTGGAATCATACCCAAACCCTACCCACAATGCAAGCACAGCACTAGCTAGAATTGGCTATTTGACTTCACAATTGGGGAAAAACTAAGGGGGATCTATGGGTGGAAGAAACCATAGATGATTAAGCTAACATATGTTAATTCAAAGCACTAATAAAGCTCTCATCAATGGAGGAAAACTACCCTCTTCTCTTCTCTTCTTCTTCTTCTTCTTCTTCTTCTTCTTCTTCTTCACTTCTAGAGAGAGAATTTTTGGAGAGGATTTGGGATCTTAGATGAATGGGTTTAAATGATTTTATTTAGGGGAATATTAGGTATATATAGGTGGTTAATTAACTAACTAACCGACCACCCTTAACCCCTAATTAATTACCAACTTAACCCCTAAACACCTAACTTAAAACTAACCTTGAAAAATTGGCTTGACCTACGGAACCTCCACCAACGGACCGTGGGTGGATTCACGGATCGTGCTGGCAGGTCGTAGGTGAGGTACTGTGGCTTAAAGTTGCATGCCAACTCAGGTCTTGATCCATGACCCCAACCCACGGGGCGTGGGTCCACCTACGGCAAGTAGGTGCCAAGCATGAGTGGACTGTTTTTTCACAGCTTTTTGGGCTTTTTTGAGATCCCCTTCAAGGATCCCTTGGGTGGTCCTTTGGAGGTGGTACCTTGACGCCGTAACCTTAAACCCCTATTCTAAGTATGTGAATTGTTTTTACGAGTTTTAAGCCTCATACAACACTCCAAGACTCTTACAAAAGGCTCTAGAACTCTCTAGTTCGACTTACTAGTTTCCGGGGCATTACAATATCTCCTCCTTGGGATCATTCGTCCTCGAATGATGGTTCTAAATACTTCTTAAAGGCACAACTCTACACTAGCATTCCATCATGCATACACTACATCTAAATGCACACAACTAAGGAAGAAAACTTCAATTCCAAACTAAACACATTCATTGCAAAACAAGGGAGTAGGAACTAGATCTACCAACCCATAAGGCATGATATTCTATATTTTACAGGAACTATCTTCTCATAACTAAAACAATCTCAAAATACACTCATGGAGCCTAAATGCATTTTTCTTTCAAAAAGCATTTATTCAAGGAGGAATCTTTCAACTCCAAAACTAAGGCATGCTCATATACTTATCTCATGAAATCTATATGCAACTCTACTCAAATGTACTACAACATGAGGAAAACAATGCATATAAGTTATTTCTAACAAGACCTATGAATTTTCATGAACACGCATATAAGGAAATCATGACAACACATAAATCATACAATAACCCTTTTAGGGAGGCACACTATCTCCCCCTTGGGAGAAAGCCTACTCAAACACTTCTAAGCATCATTCATACTATAGACAACTTTAATGTCTAGCATATCAAGTCACAAAAGACCAAATAATACTGGAATCAAATAAAGTATGAGAACATACCAATAGTCACATAAGAAGGTCACTCTTGATCAACATTAGTTTGGAGAACTTAGAACCTATGATTACTTGGGAGCATTGGGACATGGGCCCAATCTTGCTTGTCCTCCCTCCCTTTAGCCCTAAGTATAGGACAATCTCTCTTCTTGTGACCCTCATTACCACAACAATAGCACCCCTCTCTTCCGGCTAGGCACTCACCATAATGTTTTGTTCCACACTTGGAGCAAGTATGCTTAATCAACACGGATTCACTATTACTGCCTCTTTGAGGCTTAGGTTAGACACCCTCTCTTGGTTGGAAAGTTTTGGTTGGGTCCTACGTTGACCATATCCATCGGACTTAACATTGGATAAATCCTCGTCACTGGTTCTAGGACTCTTAACTTCTCTATTCTTCTTCCTAAGTTTTGTCTCCTCAACTTGTTGAGCGTACACCAATAGACATGAGATTTCCATATTATCATCTAGCATTCCCGCACGGCTTTATTCTTTAATCAATTCGGACACTCCGGTCACAAATCGACTCATCTCATCTCTCTGATTTGCCACTAAAGATGGATCATACTTAGACAACTTCGTGATTTTTATGGAATATTCTTGAGCACTCATACCTCCTTGACGAAGGTTGATAAATTCTTCCACCTTTGCTTCTCTCTTCTCTCGAGGAAAGAACCTATCAAGGAACACTTTCTTGAACACCTCCCAAACTAGGGGGCCTGCTTCAACTGGCCTATTACCCTTCCATTGAGTATACCATACTTGGGCCACATCCTTCAATTGGTAAGCGGCTAGCTCCGCTTTCGCTATAGAATTCACCCCCATAGCATTAATTATCTTATAGACCTCCTTCGCAAACTCTTGAGGGTCTTCACCCACTTTGGAGCCAAAAAACATAGGAGGGTTCATTCCTATGAAATCTCTAAACCTTGAAGCCACAATGTTTGCATTAGGGTTCACATGAACTCTAGCATCCCTATTGACTTGATCCGTTAAAGCTTGAGTCAATGTTTGGAGTGCCGACCTTATTTCCACGTTTGTCATAGCCCCCTCATCATTAGGAGCTTGAGGAACTTTGGGACGTTGGGGAGGAACCTCTTGCTCCTCATTGCCTTACTTACCTCTCCTAGCATTTGCCCTTGCATTAGCCATACCCTGAAAACAACGGGCACAGATTAGAAGAAGGGCCTACTAAAGCCAAACTCTATGGCATGACATAGAGAATGAAGAAATGAGACTTCTTAAGCATCCAATAGCATCCTATTCATTAATGTGGCGCACTTGACATTTATAAACAACACTCTACTAGACATGGTTTGAGACAATCCTAAAACCATTCTAAACCTTATGCTGTAATACCAAGCTTGTCACGACCCAGGGGAACACCCTAGACATCACATGGCCTACTTGACCCCAAAGGGGTCTGATACAAGTCCTTATCATCATAATCATAGGTAAGACAAAAATACGGGAAAACTTAAAACTTTTACAATCGAAGTCATTTTCATAAAATCAAGCTGAAGCCTTTCTATACTATGTCTCAAACCATCTAATACAATTTTTAGAATAAACTCTTGGGACACAACCCATAAAATAGTCTCAACATGGAAATAAAAGACATAAAGGTAAGGTGGGTTTTGTCCTCGAAGATTTGAGGACTCACCAAGATCTTCAACTTCTTTGAAACGTAGTTTCAATAGTAGCTCTCAATCTCCAAACCCTACACTTGATTAGAATGTAGGAAAAGTATGCTTTCCTACAAAATTTACCAAGTATAAAAGCTAGCATTACAACATAAGAGCATTTCAAAATGGTTACTCAACATTAAACATAAGCATAAGAGATAATAACATAGTCATAGTATAATCTCAAACATAGCATCATATAATCATAAGTCAACATAAGACATAGTTAATGAGCACAGAAGTAAAGTCATAATCATATAAACATAATTGACTGTTGTTCATTTATACCATAATAACACCATTCTCAAGTAACCTCAAAAGAATACATGTGAAAAGCATGCATAACATCCCATCATACCACCTAAGCCAAGTGTCCCATTTTGGTCATCTTAATCATAGTCTATATGCATGGTTAAGTCTTTAGACTTTCTACCATAAGGGCACCATACTTCTAAGTAACCTCCAGACACACTTGTGCAATCCATGAAAGGCATCCCATACTACCCTTCACATAAAGCATAACCTTGAAGTCATCCTAGTCATATTCACCCTCATTTGGAATCATTATTGGCTTACTTCATGTAGACAAGGGAATTATCAACTTTAGTCAATCATATTTTTGAAGGCATCTATAGAAAAAATCCATCAAGCATAACTCATGTGAGACAACACTCACTAGGTAACCTTTATTCATACTTGTGCAATGCAGGATTAGCATCCCATACTATCACTCATACTAAGTACTTATTTAGGTCATCATACACATGTTGTTTAATTATAGACTAGCCCCTTTTGAAAGCATGGGAACTGTAGGACACAATTAACTAAGTCTATCTTTGTTCCTCATGGTTTTGAACCTTAAGAGATACTATACTAGGTACATCTTAGTTCATCATGTTTGAACTCTTGGAGGTGCTACTTAAAGCATAATCTTAGTTCATTATTATATTGGACCCTATGAGATACTTTTTTTTAGCATGTCTAGGTTCATTATTATCATGGACTTTATAGGCACTACCTGTAGCATGTCTAAGTCCATTTATACTCTTGAACATTTGAGGTATCTTACTAGATTATCTTAGTTCCGCATTACTTAGAACCCTAGGATATACTACATTATGTACATCTAAGGTCATCAAGCTTGAACTCTAAGAGATGCTTCCACAAGCATAATCTTAGTTCATTAATGCCTTAGTCTCTAGGAGATGCTCCCTGAAGCATACTCTTAGCCCATTAAGTTTGAACTCTAGGAGATTCGACACTAGGGTACATCTTAGTTCATCATGTTTGAACTCTAGGAGATGCTACATAAGGCATACTCTTAGTTCATTTAGTTTGATCTCAAGGAGATGCTCCTTCAAGCACAATCTTAGACCATTATTTGTATTGGACTCTAGGAGATGCTACATTATGCATAATCTTAGCCCATAAGGTTTGAACTCTAGTATATGCTACATTAAGCACAATCTTAGACCATTACTTGTATTGGCCCGACTAGGTGTCCAACTAGTGGATTTGACCAAGGGTGTTGTCATGGTCCATAATTGTTTCAAATCGTCTTTTGCGATAGATGTGAAGTCTAATGAAGGCCTTGATCCTATATTATTTGAGTTGAAAGATTTGGTACTCAAGAAGTCCATTGAGGCTTTCGCCCAAGGGGGAGATACGGTGCTTAGGTACCAAGGTCGGTTTTGTGTACTGGATGTTTATTGTTTAAAGGAACAAATTTTAGTGAAAGCTCATAGTTCTTGGTGTTCTATTCATTCGGGAGCCACCAAGATGTACCCTGATCTACGGGAAGTCTATTGGTTGAATTGTATGAAGAAAGATATTGCGGGATTCGTAGCCAAATGTCCTAATTGTCAAGAGGTTAAGGTTGAGCATCAAAAGCCGAGAGGCTTGTCCCGAAATATTTGTATCCCCACTTGGAAGTGGGAAGATTTAAATATTGACTTTATTGTGGGTTTGCCTCGCACTCGTAGGCAACATGATTTTATTTGGGTCATTATAGATCGGATGACAAAATCAGCCCTCTTTATTCCCGTCAAGGTTTCTTATTCGGCGGAAGACTATGGCAAGTTGTATATAAGAGAGACAGTGAAGTTGCGTGCAGTTCGTTTATCCATTATTTTGGATCAGGGGAGTCAATTTACTTCTCACTTTTCGAAGTCATTCCAAAATGGGCTTGGTACTAAGGTTAAGCTTAGCATGAGTTTTCATCCACAAACCGAATGGCGAGTGGAGCGTACCATCCAAATATTAGAAGATATGTTAAGGGAATGTGTTATAGACTTCAACGGTAATTAGGATGACTAGTTTCCAATAATAGAGTTTGCCTATAATAATAGTTATCACTGAAGTATTGGTATGGTACCCTTTGAAGCCTTTTATGGTAGGAGATGTTGGTCTCCGGTTGGTTGGTTTGAGGTAGGTGAGATTGGTCCTATTGGTTTCGAATTGGTTTATGAAGATATTCAGAAAGTTTGGCTCATTAGAGAGAAGTTGAGAACGACTCAAGTTACAGAAAAGTCCTATGCTGATGTGAGAAGAAAAGATCTAGAATTTGAAGTTAATCATTTACTCTATTTGAAAATCTCACCCATGAAGGGTATGATGAGATTTGGCAGGAAAGGGAAACTTAGTCCCCAGTACAAGGCCTATGTTGAATTTTGAAACGTATTGGGAAGGTTTCAAATGAGTCGAGCACAGTTCATCCGGTATTTCATGTCTCTATGCTTAAGAAGTGAATTAGAGATCCGACATCAATTATTCCCCTTGAAGGATTGGGAGTTTACAAAAGCCTTTGATTAATGTTTCAAAGACACTTCATCCAATTTTAAGTGTCAACGATCTCTAATCGGTATAAAACCCAACTAAATGAGTTGGGGTTGAATCCCACAGGAAGTGGTAATGTTCAAGATTCAATAGCAAAGTGTGAACATTGTCAAATCAGTCATAGGAATAGACATTCTTAAGTAAAAAAATATTTCAAGTCAGGGGGTGACACGAATGTCAAATAACAGGGAGGTTTCGGTTTTCATTATCAACTACAGGAGCAACAAACAATTTGAAATAACAATAATGAGATGGGTTCTAGCGATGTGATTCGATTATAGGCTAATACAGACAAATGGATAATTGAAAATGTTAGGAAATAGCAGAATACTAGTGAGTAAGCTAAGCCATAGAGGGAATAAATTTTCTCTCGAAAAATTTACCCCGAATCAAGTTAGTTTCCACCACGACCTAGGGGTACACCCTAGATGTGACACGGCGTACTTGACCCCAAAGGGGTCTCATACAAGACCTTAGCATCATAATCATAGGTAATAGAAAAATATGGGAAAAATTAAAATTTTTACAATCGAAGTCATTTTTCATAAAATCAAGCGGAAGTCTTTCTATACTATGTCTCAAACCATCTAATACAACTTTTAGAATAAACTATTGGGACACAACCTATACAATAGTCTCAACGTGGAAATAAAAGACATAAAGGTAAGGTGGGTTTTGTCCTCCAAGCTATGAGAACTCACCAAAATCTTCAACTCCTTGCAACTTCTTATAAACCTAGCTTCAATAGTAGCACTCAATCCCCAAACGCTACATTTGATTAGAATGTAGGTGAAGTGTGTGTTAGTACAAAATGTACCAAGTATGAAAGCTAGCATAACAATATAAGAGCATCTAAAAATGGTTAGTCAATATAAAACATAAGTATAAGAGATAATAACATAGTTATAGCATAATCCAACATAAGCATCACATAATCATAAATCAACATAAGACATAGTTAGTGAGCATAGGAGATAAGTCATAATCATATAAGAATAATTGACTCTTATTCATCTATACCATAAGAGCACCATTCTCAAGTATACTCAATAGAATACATGTGCAAAGAATGAATATAGCATCCCATAATACCACCCAAGCCAAGTATCCCTTTTTGTTCATCTTAATCACAATCTATATGCATGGTGAAGTCTTAAGCATTTCTACCATAAGGGCACCATACTTCTATGTAACCTCAAGGCACACTTGTGCAATGCATGAAAGGCATCCCATACTACCCTTCACACTAAGCGTAACCTTGAAGTCATCCTAGTCATATTCACCCTCCTTTGGTATCACTATTGGCTTACTTCATGTAGACAAAAGAACTATCAACTTTAGTCAATCATATTTTGGAAGACATCTATAGAAACAATCCATCAAGCATAACTAATGTAAGACAACCCTCATTAGGTAACCTTTAGTCATACTTGTGCAATGCATGAGTAGTATCCCATACTACCACTCATACTAAGTACTTCTTTAGGTAATCAAATTCATGTTCCGTAATTAGAGACTAGCTCCTTTTGAAAGCATGGGAGCTTTAGGAGACACTTCATTATGTCTATCATAGTTCCTCATGGTTTTGAACCTTAAGAGATACTATACTAGGTACATCTTAGTTCATCATGTTTGCCATCTTGAAGATGATACTTAAAGAATAATCTTAGTTCATTATTAAATTGAACCCTATCAGATACTTCTTTTAGCATGTCTAGGTTCATTATTATCATGGACTCTATGAGGCACTAACTTAAGCATGTCTAAGTCCATTTGTACTCTTGAACATTTGAGGAACTTCACTAGCTTATCTTAGAACCGTAGGATATACTACATTAAGTATATCTTAGTTTATCAAGCTTGAACTCTAAGAGATGCTTCGACAAGCATAATCTTAGTTCAGTAATGCCTTAGTCTCTAGGAGATGGTCCCTGAAGTATACTCTTAGCCCATTAAGTTTGAACTGCAGGAGATTCGACACTAGGTACATCTTAGTTCATCATGTTTGAACTCTAGGAGATGCTACATAAAGCATACTCTTAGTTCATTTAGTTTTATATGTAGGTGATGCTCCTTCAAGCACAATCTTAGACCATTACTTGTATTGGACTCTAGGAGATGCTACATAATGCATAATCGTAGACCATGAGGTTTGAACTCTAGTAGATGCTACACAAAGCACAATTTTAGATTATCACGAGTCTTGTTTAATTGGGATATAGCCTTAACCGACATGAAAACATATGAGCTATCACATGATCTATCATGGTGTTACCCACACCATCAAGGTTTTGTCCACTTGCCTAAGGTAAAACTGATTTGTTAGCTTAGTCAGGTCCACTAGCTAACTTTCCTACGGGGCATGTAGTTATGCAATACAGATATTGCTACTATAAACCCAAACTCCACTAGGTGAGGTTTCCATCTCATCAGACACAGTTTGGGAAATCCAGTATCTTCAAGGTGAGAGAACCCATGTCGGAAGGCCAAACTAAAATAGGTAGGAACCTCCATCAAAGCTCAAACTAAACTAGGTGGGAACTTCCATCTAATTTCAATATCTACTCGGTGCTAGGAATAAATCCCACAAGACAATCATTAAGTCTCTACTTTGACTCAAGTTTATGGAAAGGTGTTCTTGACAACCAATCCTTACTAATACCACTTTTAGACCATGTGTGAGAAACTATCACCATCCATGACCTAGGTATAAAGGCTGTCTAGTCTTAGGTTCAATTAGGTAGGAGAAGTCCTTCAATCCTAGAACCATTACTTATGTGAGAAGTCTTTCATGTTGATTTCATCTTCATACTTAATATCATATCTAGATTTCTACATTAGACATGGATATTAACATGACCTAAGTGATTTTATCACTTCCTACCATCTATGATTCATAAGGTGAATTAAGTAGGTAAAGGTCTCTCAACACAATCCTATTCATTGGCCTTGGATTCACATGTAGATTTTACTCTTAAAGCATTAGGATCTAAAGTTAATCATGTTAGCTTCACTCTAAAGCCCTAGTGATCAACATTCAGAACTATGAGTCTTCATTCTCAATAACTCTACATCATAGAAGAATAGTATGAGCCTAGATTACAAGGCATTCAATCACATTCTTTGATAGAAGGTGATCCTAGGCACAATTTACCTTAAAAGGTTCAATTTCATCTTTACAAGTCAAGATCCATTATATATAATAGAGTCTAGTTGAATTCATGTCAATGTATTCATAATGTTGATCAATTACTACACAAGACATTGATTTAAGAAGATCATTTATGAACCTTCAATTTCACCTCTAATGGCATAAACTCACAAATATCACATTCATCAAATTAGACTAGGGTTTACCATATAAATCACATGAAATCATCATAATATCATAATTCAATGGTAATATAATCATAATTAGGTATTATCCACTAGATTGGAATCATACCCAAACCCTACCCACAATGCAAGTTCAACCCTAGCTAGAATTGGGTTTTTGACTTCACAATTGGGGGGAAGCTAAGGAAGCTCTATGGGTGGAAGAACCCATAGATGATTAAGCTAACATACGTTAATTCAAAGCACTAATTAAGCTCTCGTCAATGGAGGAATACTGCCCTCTTCTCTTCTCTTCTTCCTCCTCTTCTTCACTTATAGAGAGAGAATATTTTCAGAGGATTTGGGGTCTTAGATGAATGGGTTAAAATGATTTAGTTTAGGGGCATATTCGATATTTATAGGTGGTTAATTAACTAACTAACCAACCTACCTGAACCCTTAATTAATTACTAACATAACCCCTAAAGACCTAACTTAAAACTAACCTTGAAAAACTATCTTGACCTACGGAATCCCCACCCATGGACCGTGGGTGGGTTCACAGATCATGCTGGCAGGTCGTAGGTGAGGTACTGTGGCTCAAAGTTGCAGGCCAACTCAGGCCTTGACCGAGGAAGGACGTGGGTCCACCTACGGACAGTAGGTGCGAAGCATTAGTGGACTGTTTTTTGACAGCTTTTTGGGCTCTTTTGAGGTCCTCCTCAAGGACCCCTTGGGTGGTCCTTGGGGGATCGTACCTTGACCCCCTAACCCTTAAACCCCTATTCTAAGTACCGGGATCATTTTAACGAGTTTTAACCCTCATACAACACTCCAAAACTATTAGAAAAACCTCTAGAACCCCCTAGTTCAATTTACTAGTTTCCAGGGTATTACAGTTTCTGTCGAACATAAACAAGAAAGCAAAATAAGACCAGACTACACCTTAGTCTATTAAGTCTCTCTCGATGAATATGTGGAACGGAGTTCAGGATTCACTCTCTCCAGTTGACCCCATGTCAAACCAATACCCACTGACCATCAATCAATAAGCCTGGTTTTAAAACTTGTCGCTCGGGCAAGCCAAAAACACGAAGGTAGAATTGCATTTGCAACTAGAATGCATAAATTAAACTACAATTACTGATTAAACTAATTTCTAAACAAAATTTAAACTAACAATTAGCAATACCCATAAACTAAATCAATCCATAATCACATAATCACACCCCAAGAATTGGGATTTTAGCTAGACATCATAAAAAGATAAAAATAGTTACCAAATTGTGTTTCCATCAACTAGGTAAGATTAAATTCGTCCTTAAAAGGCTCCAAGTTTAAGAATCTCAAAGATCCACTTTCAACATCTCGAAAGTGAAAAACCTCAATTCTCCAAAGCTTAGGAAAAATTAGTCTCAAAACTCATAATTCAATATCATGAAAATATGATACCTACTAGTTGATAAAAGATTAAAAAGATAATAAACTAAATGTTCAAAATAGTATATATAGTCGCAAAAAATTATGCTGCAAAGAGCCATTTGGTGCATTAAGTCGGGGTCTCACCGATCAGCTCGTTGATCCGCCCTTTGATCAATGCCTCGCCTTTTTGCCTTGACTTTTAGCATCCACTAGTTCTGTAACTTTGGGCGATCTAACACTGTATTGCGGAACTACTCGGTGATCCACCGACTGTTCCTTTCTCTCGCTTACTTGATTTACTCCTTCAGGGATTGGCACACTGGAACTTTAGGCAGTATAATGGCCACTCGGCGACTCACCAACTAGTCTTGACCTTCACCAGGCTCTCTTTTCTTTCTTTTTTTCAGCTCGCTTAGTTACTTTTTGGAAATTAGTGTCCTTGCTTGTTCCTCAATTCAAATACCTAGAGATCAAGGATTTTACATCAGTTATTGGCACAAAATAAGCATTTGAGGACACTAAATTTATACAAATAAAGCCCTAAATGAGTCCGAATCTCGGACTCATCAACATCCCCAACTTCAACTTTTGCTTGTCCTCAAGTAAAATTCAAGTTCAGCAGTTCAAAAAGGATGTCACAAACAGTGTTATACAAGACTCAATCATGAATGCCCACAATAATACTCAACTTACTAATGCAAGGATCAATTGTGCAGTCAAAGGTTCAAGTTGCGACTCACCATTACCAAAGACTCTCAAATTCACAATACTTGCTTCAAATGCAAGTTCAAGCTCAACAAAGGTGTTGAAATGTCCTCACACAAAGAATGATTCCATATTCACACACAATGGTTCAACACTTTATAGTTGCGGAATTACATACAACTCTCACACTCACAAAGATGAACACATGCATGACTTCACCCATAGATATGCCCTTATTTTCCAATCAACACTTGTTTCAGCTCACTCAAGATCAAAAAGGTCTTTTCAAGTCTTGTAACCGGGTTGAGTGCAAATGTATGGTCATTTAGGCTCAATGGTTGCTATCCTCATGAAACATGGTATGAACATCACTTCCTTCCCTTTTCTTCATCATTCTATTTCATGCTCAAAATTCACCCAATTATTCACTTTCCATGGAATACCGGACACCCAATTTCCTTTGCACTTTCACAATTTTTTTCATTCTTTTTCTTTTTCCTTCTTCTTTTCTTTTCTCTTTTTTTTTTGTATGGAGGGGTTCCATCTTTTCAAAACCATGGGTAAAGGGGAATTTCTTCACAATTTTTTATTTACCTTCTCTTTTCACCTCACCCCCAACATAGAATTTTGGCCTAAGTTGGCTTTTCCAACAAACCATATCTCATGAGGATTAAGGGTGAAGGGATAATGAAAGGTCACAATTGCATCAAGTTTCTTCCAAGAAAAGGATAAGGCTCAAAGGGTGCTCAAGCACAGTTCACACAATCACAAGGCATGCCACAAAAGAGGTATAATGTCAAATTGCTTCACTCTTTAAAATTGTTGCCTAAGATCATTTCAAGATCTTGCATCATTTAGTCAACCGGACCAATGGGGAAAATTCTAGGTGTCATCACAGATGGTCACGGTAAGCTCATCACACAAGGCATTGGCACTAATATCAAACAAGACTCTACACTTTCGCTAGTGTGCAATGCTCATCACAAGAGCCTCTATTCGATAACCGGCTAGTCACAACGAGATTCAAAAAGTGCACATATTGCCTATGCAAATTCACTTGGCCTCATTGTAGCCGCACATTCATTTTTATTTGATTGAGCACCATTCAAGTCATCGGTATTGAACAAGACCGATACTCAAATTTGCACAAGAAAAACTATAATCACACAAAACCAAGAGGTGCCACAAAATTTTTCAAAAGGGTCATAAACCATTTTCATTCAAAATAAGGAGCCACAAGCTCAAACATCCACAAAACAGTGGAAACACACAATTTACATCACAAAACCTAATGTATAAACAAAACAATCATCACAAGAGGTAGGTATGGAAATACCTCACCTCACCACAAAGAATAAGTAATTTCTCCTCAAATGCAATAAAAACATCAAAAATCAATAAAAGTGATAGAGAGGGAGGTAAAGAAAATCCGGTCTACTTAGTCGCTCCATCTGTTGGGGCATCAATGCTCGGTGTAACATCAACACTGCTAACTCCACTCGGGTCATATAAGGCTGTGTCTGCCAAAGAGGTCTACACAACTGCATCTACCATGACCTCCTCAATCTCCGTAAGGCCCTTTTAAGAAACCTCATTAGCAACCCCAAGCAGCACCTCATTCGTCTCAGCCTTAGACTTTGTAGCAACTACCTCCTCAGCTCGAACATCATCTCTAGTGGTAACAAGTGGCATATTCGGCTTAACTGGAATATGAGAAATCTCCACTATCCCGAAGATCTTTCAAATATCAGTGGACTACAACTGGTCCACATCTCTCCTCAGCTCGGTAATCGCGGCCTTTAGAGTCGTCACCTCCTCAGTGGCCCCTTGTCCACGCTCGCTTACCACTATCCTCACCGCAGGGGCATCAATAGGAGAAATCAGAGGTGTCACAACATCGATGAGGGCCCTCTCGATCATGCCAGGAATGGTGGCCTCAAGTCTCGAGGTGCGTCTATCAGTAGAGTAGGCTAGCTGCCCCATCCATAGTAATGTAGCTTGGGTAAGCGGGGGCCGGCTAGCAGTAGTAGCAGTCAGCCTAGGAGGCAAGGGGGATGGAGAGGAACTGGGAGTAGTAGAAGGGACATCACTAGATGTACCTGAAGGCCCAGGGGTCGGAGTAGGCAATACTTCATATGCATGTAGTGTTTGAGTATCAACAACAGGGAAAGAGTCCATTGGGGCTGCCTTCTTCTTTTCTGCTTCATCCTTTAAATACTACACCTAAATACTCCGAATGTCCGTACAGGATGGTAGTGCCACTTCCACATCATTCATCTCATCTCTAGGCACCCGAGCTTGCTTGCACAGCTCAGTGATCAACACCGGCAAGGGGAGGGAAGTTTGATGCTACTTGGCCCTCATGACAATCTATTGTGCAATATTCATCCCTAGGTTTAGCCTTCTACCATCAATGATGCAACCAAGACAGGTTGCATTGGCGTAGCGGAGAATCTGCTTGTTCTGGCATGGAATGATGGTATTGTTGATAAAGTCAAACCAAAACCTTACTGCTATATTTAGGTTCTTCTTCTCAATGGGTGCTCCAACCTTGAGCCACTTGAGAGTACCATCTGATATCAAAGGAGTCAATCACTCTTCATGTCTTCTAATATCTTTGTCCTGATATTCTATTGGCAATCATTCTCAATTCATATTGAAACCCCCGGGACTACATTGATACCATCACTATCACATTTCATCTTTTTACCCCTTACAACCACATAGCCAACCGGCTTGAATTTGGCTGCCAGCTTTTTCCCTTGTTGCACCAGGGCACTGTAGGTACTGTACAAGTCTCTGACCCAATTTGGAATGTACGGGCCACGGGGCTTAGTTAATAGATGGAATTTGTGGCACCTCAGGCAACTCATGATCTCTGGTTACCTATCTATTACGCCATCAGTAGACAACCGCTTCTCCTCTATAATGGTCCTCAACCCTTTAGTCTTCAGTTGGATCATAGACCGTGGAGGAGGACCTATACCGGTGGTGCTAGGACCACAGCCTGTGCTGGAGTAGAACGAATAATGGTGGCCTGAGGAGTCCTGATCCTATATGGATCATTCAACCTCTTGGATCGTAGCTCCACCCTTTAGGCTGCTAGTAGCTCGTCATCCTCAGGCTCAGAAGCGGCAGCCCGAGGATCCTGGTGCTCACCCTTACTCTCAATATTGGTGAGGTAAGTGGGATAGATCTCATCACTATTGGAGCTGGCCTACAGTGACGCAGGAGCAGGTGATTTTCCTTTTTCTTTTCCCTTCCCACCTGTGGTGGGAAGCTTGGTAGCCTTAGCCTTGGAGGCAGTTACATCATCGTTGATTGTAATTCCTTTGGCCCTCTTGCGGGGCGGCATGTCTTTACAACCACTTTTGATCTAGCCATATCTGCGAATACATCATAGAGAGTAAGAAATAGTTCAAAGAAAGATGCAAAAAAATTGTTGTAGACAAACTCGCCGAACTGGTCGGTGAGTCGCCAAATCACTTTGGCGAGCCTGGTCGGGCTCGCAGAAAGGATTGGCCCAAAATTTCATAGAAAAACTTGAATGTCATCTACGGGAGGGGCCTTTCGGTGAATCTCCGATAGCATTCGGCGAGCAAGGAACTGCCCCCAAAAATTACAGTGCATTTTTAAAGGTTAGGGGCGCAGAAAAGGCGATCCAAGAAGACTGTCAACGTGTCGCCGAGGACATTCGGTGAACTGAGGCTTCTCGCTGAAGTTACAGAACTCAAACTCAATTTTATAATGAAATTAAAGGCGATATATGGGGATTCGGTGAACCGTCAAGTGGTTCGGCGAGCTCGACTCAGCTCCCCAAATTGCCCAACGTGCCTACTTTCAACCCCAACTTCCAAAACTCAGCCCAGTAGCCCCCAAAAATAAACTTAAAGCATACACAAACTCAATTAGACTTAGACCCATATGACCCATGCCCCTGAGATACTCAGACTTCTCATAGTTTTGTCAAAATTAGCCATTTGACGACTTAAGCCCTTAAGAATGACGTCAAATGCTCCATCGTCGGGAAAAATATGTCATTTGGCAAAATTATGGGTTACTCAGACTTGTCCTGACTAGACCCAACATAATTTTAGCACAACCCGACAATTTCGATCAATTTTAAGCACAAAAAATTGGGAAATCAACAATTAATCAGTATAGGCAAAACTACGAATTCAAAACAGGTAAACAAGCACAAATCAACAACACAAGAACAACTGCAAAGGAGAAAAAATTGCTAATTACAAGTTTGGGATTCGGAAAACCAACCTTTGATGCCGAATAAATAATTTGATATCTAGGCGGTAAAGAATTCCATCTCTGAATACACAATCGATGACTAGAAAGCAGAAGTAATGCAAAAATATGGGAAAAATATAGTGCGAGTGTGAGTTCGGGAAGTGAAAAAGTGAGGGAATGTGAAAGAGTTTCAAAGTTTAAACCTTTGGCTATTAAAACCGTCCAGATCTCGCCCATTCGGTGAGATTAGTTTTACTCGCCAACCCACCCGGCGATGCGCCAAGTTGGCACTTACCTCCCTGAGTTTTTCAAGACCTCTTGTTATGTGGGGTTCCAAACAACGGACAAAGTCGTGATCGCTGACCTGTTCGGTGACTAGCTGACTAATACATTGGCCCACCAAATTTTACAGACTCTGATCTTAGAAATTCTTGAGTCCAACGGTGGTCCAACTAGGGCTCGCCGACCTCTTCAGCGCTTCACCGACTAGACCTTTTGCTAGCCAACCTGCACTTTTCAAAGACATCCTACACTTCAACCTGCAAAATCAACACACGATTATCCCTAAAACAAAAAGAAAGAAAATAAAACTTGGGTTACCTCCCAAGCATCACCTTAGTTAACATCATGGCATGACGCAAGTCCTCACTCAAACCTCATTCTTGGGGTTGGCCATAGTGTAAATAGCAACCCCCTTGTTGTCTCGAATTTAAATAAGATTAAATCTGATCCATCTGGGTCTCCAACTGTTTGGTAAAGATGGAATGAGAAGTAACCGTCTAGCTAAGGGTCGACACATTTTCTTTCATCTCTTTCAAAATTTTATTACACGCATCAACCTTGTTGAGAATACAAGACAGCATATCCTCAGACCGGCCACCCTCGGAATCCTTGGTCTTTTGGCGCTCGTGGGGAGGAATGTACATGTCCTTCTCCCCATCCCTTTCCTTCCAAGTGTGATTTCGATCCCTCCACTCTCAATCAAGATCTTTCCAGCCTTAATCCCTGCTCAAACCTTGGTTACCACCCTGCCTCTATTAGTTTGAACGATAACCACACCCTTGGTTGGCTAGGAAGTTCACCTCTTCGTTGTACAATGGTTCAAACTTGGACTCGTCGGGATTAACACACCCAACACCCATGACATTGACACTCTTAGCACCAGCTCCCATGACATTTTTAGAAAAAATTTCTAGTTGTGTCATTATCATGGCCATGTTTTGGTCTCTCTCTTGGTCTTTCTCAAGATGCCCCTTGGTCAATTTGAACGTGAGAGGAGAGACCTGATCTTCGCAGGTGTACCAAGCCCGATTAAATACGGTCATACCATCTAAAAGTTGGACTGCTATAATGTAAGGTTGTTGCGTCAGACCTCTCAGAGAAAGTTTGTCTGCTACACCCTTGTTCACCGAATCATGGCTTTGGTAAAAATATTGCTATAAAATATTGTCTGGCAAACCATGAGTTGGGCATTGCAGCACCAACTTCTTCAATCGTAGCCAAGTCTCATGAATTGGCTGACCCTCTAAACGCTTGAAGCTTTTGATGTTGTCCCACAATGTCCTCATCTTCGAAGGAGAGAAAAATCACACTTGAAATGCAGTGAGAAGCTCTTCCCACGAAGTGATTGAGTCTCATGGCAATTCAGCCAGCCATTTACATGCCTCTCCCATTAAGGAAAATCGAAACAACCTCAACCGTACCGATTTTTGGGATATGTTCTTAAAGAAGAATGACCCGCAAACATTAATGTTTCTTATATGCCCATAGGGATCCTCATGATCCAGCCCACCGAACAACCCTTTCCATTGTAAGAGCTGCAACATAATACTTGTAATATGGAACACATCGTTCCCTCCAGCTGGAGGCAAGCTAATGGAACCAATTCCACCCATTAGATGAGGGTCATTAACATTAGGCTCATTGACATCTTTGAGGTTGCCGATGTCATCTTGGTGGCCCTCTTGGCTACCATAGCCTTCGTTCACACTCATACTCTCTGTTTCAAAATACAAACATGAAAACCAAAACTAAAATTAAGTAGATTCGACTATGACTAAAAAAAACAAAATTTAACTTAATAAAAGAATGTTGAACAACACCACTCCCCAGCAGCGGTGCCATGTTGATTAACGTTCAAGGACACTTCATCAAATTCTAAGTGTCAACGATCGCTAGTTAGTATAAAACCCAACTAAATGAGTTAGGGTCGAATCCCACATAGAGTGGTACGTGTTAAAGATTCAATAGCAAAGTGTGAACGTGATCAAATCATTCATAGGAATAGATATTATCGAATAAAAACAAAACTCAAATCAGGGGGTGACACGAATGTCAAATAACAGAGGGGGTTTTTGTTTTAATTAAAAACTACAACAAAATCAAAAAGTACGAAATAACAATAATGAGACGGGTTCTTGGGATGTGATTCGATTATAGGCTAATATAAACAAATGGGTAATTGCAATTGTTAGGAAATAGCTAAATACTAGTGAGTAAGCTAAGTCATAGAGGGAATAAATTTTCTCTCGAACAATTTACCCCGGATAGAGTTGGTTTCTCTCGAACACCAACAAGCAAGCAAAATAAGACCAGCCTACACCTTAGTCTAGTCTTACATTCGAGCTAACTATGTGGAACTGTGTTTAGGATTCACTCTCTCGAGCTGAACCCATGTCAAACCAATACCCACTGACCATCAATCAATAAGCTTGGTTTTAAAACCTCTCTCTTGAGCAAGCCAAAAACATGAAGGTAGAATTGCATTGGCAACTACAATTCTTAAATTAAACCACAATTACTGATTAAACTCACTTCTAAACAACATTTTTACTAATAATTAGCAATACCCATAAAATAAATCAGCCCATAATCACACCCCACGAATTAGGCTTTTAGCTAGACATCATAAAAAGATAAAAATCATACCAAATTATGTTTCCATCAACTAGGTAAGATTAACATTGTCCCTACAATGCTCCAAGTTGAAGAATCTCAAAGACCCACTTCCAATTTCTCGAAAGTGAAAAACCTCAATTCTCCAAAGCTTAGGAAAAACTAGTCTCAATACTCATAATTCAATATCATGAAAATATGATACTTGCTAATTGATAAAAGATTAAAAAGATACTAAACTAAATGTTCAAAACCATATTTATAGTCGCCAAAAATTATGCTGCGAAGGGCCATCCGACGCAGTAGGTTGGGCTCGCCAATTAGCTCGGTGATTTATCCTTTGCTCAATGTCCTCACCTTTTTTCCTTGGCCTTCAACATCCTCGATGTCTATAACTTTGGGCGATCTAACACTGCATCGCGGAACCACTCGGTGATCCACCGACTGCTCTTTTCTCTCGCCCACTTGATTTTTTCCTTCAGGGCTTGGCACACTGGAACTTTAGGCGGTCAAATGGCCACTCGGAGACTCGTGAAATGGTCTTGGCGATCACTAGGCTCTTTTTTCTTCATTCTTTCAGCTGGCTTCGTTCCTTTTAACAAATTTGTTTTGTTGCTTAGTTACGCAATCAAATACATGGAAATCAAGGATTTTACATGAGTTATTGGCGCAAAATAAGCATTTGAGGACACAAAATACAAATAAAGCCCTAAATGAGTCGAAATCTCAGACTTATCAGCCTTTCATATGAAGAGGTTCCGGTAGAGATCTTAGACCGGAGTCAAGAGATTTAGAAACAAGGAAATAGCTTCCGTGAAGGTTTTATGGAGAAATCAGTTAGTTGAGGGTGCTACTTGGGAGGTCGAGGACGATATGAAATCTCGATATCCACATCTCTGTCCTTCGACTCCTATTCAAACTTGAGGTAAGTAGTTCCTCTTGATTTTTAGCATTTTGGGAGTCATGTATATTCTTGATGAATTTCATGTTTAGTAAGAAAATGAGTTTTCATGATTTATGTCCTCATGTTGTTGTACATTTAGTATGAGTTGTCTATTTGACTTCATGAGATGAATTGATGAACATGCTTTAATATGCTTAGGAGAGTAATTGCATATTAGCTCCATGACATTGTGTTGAACATTATTTTAATAGGAGAAGGTAGTTCCTCCTATGAATATGAGAAATGTTGAGTTTCATGCATATTGGGATGATACAAGTAGTTCCTTTTTCCCTATGTTGCATTGAGTATGTTTGACTTGGAGTTGATGTTTCCTCCTTTGAATTGTGCATTATTTTGATGATTCATGCATGATGGGCATTTGAGGATGAATGTTACCAAAGGGGAGATTTTGACACACTTTGGAACCAGTAAGCTAAACTAGAGCTTAACATGAGGGTTAGAGTCGTAAATGTACCTCCCAGTACCTAAAAATATAGGATTTTGTGTTAGACCGTAAAGGTACGACCACCAAGGACCAACCATAGGTCCTATATGAAAACCTTTAGAAGGCTTCCTGACAGTGACCTACAGAGGTGACCCACGCCTTGTTGGCCAGCCCACGCCCTTTGGGTGAGGGTTCGTGGGTCAAACCTACAAAAATAGGCCTTAAACCTCAACCCATTGTTCACCAGCACGCCACGTGGGTCCATTCCCTTACCGTGGTCGTGGGGTAGTTGGTGAGGCCTGAAACTACCTTTTGGCAGTTACACTTAGGGGTATTATGTGGATTCCTAGTTTTTATATAATATTAAGTGACGCCTTTTTACACTAAATTAGACTAAATATATAAGGTTTTTTAGTCACCAAATCAAGGCATCTAAACCCTTATTCTAAAATCACAAAAGAACTCATCCTCTCCAAATATTCTCTCTTCAAAACTTCAAGGAACAAGAAGAAGGAAGTTGACGCTAGCATTTAAAGGAGCAAGATTTTCTAGTCAAATTCTTTGGACATTCTTAGCTAAGGTATGGTAGCTCTTCATCCATGGAGTCCCTTCAAAACCAATGTTGAAGATAGAATTTCCCCAAAAGCTATGGTTTGACTCCAACTCATGGATTCCCTTCAAAAACGATTCTAATGATTTAATTACTTTATATTATGATTGAATTGATGATTTATTATGGTGTTCTGATGGAATATACCAAGAATCCATGAAATCCCCATATTCCCAATTTATGACTTTGTGATCTGGGTGAATTGATGAAAGAAGGATATTATAAAATTATGCTTGTATCAATTAAGCTATTTGAATTATGTTATCATCCATGTCTAATGTAGTAATCCTTGATGTGTTGATTCAATATGATCTATGGTCCTTGAAGGGAAAAGTATGAGAATTATGTATGACTATGAGCTTTATGTATATGCTTTAAGAACACTTTGAGAGTAAAGTGATTATGATTATGATCTAGTTGTTGTGTTGATGAAAGGTTAAACTAATGTACACACTTATGTATGAATATTATATCATGTGAAGGGTTTTCTCACAATATGTGATGACCCGGAAAACTAGTAAGTGAAACTATAGCCTAACGAGTGTGTGTTTGAGTTGTTCTGGGGTTTCATGTAGTAGAATTTTGTCCCGAGCTTAGGTTCATGGGTTAAAAGTCACGGTACTGCTCCCCAAGAACCACCCAAGAGGTCTTGAGGAGGACCCTAAATCCTAACCACCAAGACACGAAGAAACCAAAAAGCTGCCAAATTGATCATGAACTATGGATGGGACCTACACCCCATAGGTCCATCCATGCCCCGTGGAAGGCCTCCGTGGGTCATGTTTCCATTTTACAATTTGCAGCAACGAACCACAACTTTCCAGTATCGCCCGTGGACCCATCCACGGTCCGTGGGTGGGGTTCGTGACTCACCACTTCAATCTGTCAATTTTCGGCCTAAGTGAGGGATGGTTTAGTAAATTCCTTTTTAAGTTAATTTAGTTGGGGGATGGTTATTATTGATTTATTAATTTATATTAAGGGGTTTTAAAGTACTAAACTCATTTTCTAATTCATTCTTCCAAAACACAAGTTAGAACCCACCTCTCCTCTAAAATATTCTCTCTAGAAACCACCACTGGAGATGAAGGATTCAAGCTTTGAAGCTCAATATCTCACCATTTTAACTCATGTTTCGTGGAGTTTTTCCATAGAGGTATGGTAGTCTTCATCCTTGACTATGTTTCATTCAAGGAGCCCTATTAAAGGATGATTTCAAGTCTCCAACGTTCCCCAAAAACCCTTGTTTCAATCTATGCATTGGTTCAATTCCAAAATATTTTCAAAGTATTTTATATGATGAATTATGAATTAATTGTTGAATTATTGATGAATTATGGTCAATTTATTCTATGAACCCACGTTTCCTCCAAATGCTTAAGTTGTGAATTGTGATTGGGAATTAATTGATCATGAAAGTATGTTGAATTTTTTATGTTTATATTGAATTAGTTATTAAATCATGTTAATTCCATTTTCTATTGTAGTATCTTATATGTTTGGGTTGTGATTGATGTCTGACCGTGGAGGGCAATTTCATGAAGGATCATGATGTGAAGTATATGTGTGTGATTTCAATGATAGTAATATGATAATGTTTAGAATGGAATTGTGTTAGTATTGAAAGCTTATTCTCAATTTAACACTTATGAATGATGATGATATATGTGAAATGTTATTCTCACATACACACACTCATGAATGAATATTGAATGAAGTTTCTAGGAATATGTTAATGATAAAGTATTGATTGAAAGGCTTTTCTCAAATGTACTCTAATGAATGATAATGACATGTTGTGAAAGGACTTTCTCACAATATGGAGATTGTTAGTTGAAAGGCTATTATCATCTTTGAATCTATGAGCTATCCAATGAATGAATGTTGGGTTTGAGATGAATATTCATCCATGAATTGAGGCGGGGTATCTAGCAACAATATCTTATCCCATAATAATAAACTAAATTAATGAATCTTAAGTACTCTGTGGGGAATAATGCTAAGCACCGATTGGATATAAATTGAGATGGATTCTCATCCTTCAGTTGAGGCATGGTATCTAGTAGCAATCTTTAGGGATGGATGCTCATCCGTGAGTTGAGGCAGGGTATTTAGTAGCAATCTCCTTATCCACAAGAAAAGACATATATTACCACAAAACTGATTGTAGCTAAATATAAAAAATTCCATGGCTAAACACTTTAGCTACAATATTTTTTTCCGTAGCATTCGTAGTAAGATGTAGCGTGGCTAAAATTTAGCTACAAACTTTACATGACCCATGGCTAAGAATTAATATCTATTGCTACATAATTTTGGAGTTGTAGCTATTTTGATACCAAAGTCCTGCCACAAAAAATATAGTTATAGCAAGTTATTTTATTCTTTTGCCACAATAAAAAAAAAGAGTTGTAGCTATTTTAATAGATTAGACACAAAAGTATTGTACTGTAGCAAAATGTTTAATTTGTTTGCCATGCTAATTTAGATTTTATAGCTATTTCTATAGCTTAATTTTGTGGCAATAGTATTCATATTTAATTATGAAGAATAATATTTGTAGCTATGACATAAAGTATTTGCCACGAAATTATTGTATTGTAGCTAAAAATAATACCTTTTAGCCATGAAATGTATAGAATTATAGCTAAACATATTCATTTGCTACGAAAAATAAACAATTATATACATGTTCTTATTAGGTGAAAATTGCAAATGAGAATTATATACATGTATATATGGCTGCATTCAATAATTTCATCTCTATTGAAGAATTTACACAAGCTTTATAAGTTA
>JAJOOF010021338.1:0-20430 GCA_029582545.1 Solanum lignicaule
CTAATAGGCTAGTGTCGATTGGTGCGAAGTAATAACTAAGCCAAACATCGATTATGATGTCTAATATGAGGTAAAGGTAAGGGTTAGTAAATTATACACACGTAGCCGGACCAAGGTGCGGGGTGAAATTCTCTAGATGCCGGGCCAAGGATTTAGAGATACCTAACTTATCACTTTGCATGTAATACACTAGGAAAGGATTGCTATTACTAGGATTACCGAGTTATGAGCTTGTTGTGAACACGTATACGCTAGTTAATTGTCTTATCTTGATAACAACCGAAATTGACTTTTGTTTACTGATTACTTACTGAATTCTGACAATTTGTTTCACAAATCCTCCCCTTTTTAATTACTTGTTTCTGGAAGTACTTTGACTAAATGAATATAATTGTTGGTTAAAGTAAAGTCTAAACCATTTTCCTCGTGGGATCGACCCCAACCTACAAGTTGGGTTCTTTACTTGATAACGATTGCTTATACTTCTTTAGGGAGGTGTAATTTGAGCGTATCAATCTCCTTATCCCATAACTATGTGCCCACATAGGTATTTAGCTAGTGGATCCACCTAAAATATAATATGTTAGTTCTACCTTAGGCAAGTAAGACACCTCTTTTCTTTGTGGGGGTAAGACACCGGATTCCATGTAGCTCACATGGTCTATGTCGGTTACGGCTATATTTCCCTATATGATAAGAATATGAATTATGACAAGAACATGAGTTATGTACCATGGTTCCTCAGGAGGTTCTACTTAGTGCGAATGGGGTATGAGACTTCATTCATGCATTGCACAAGTAGGCTTTGAGAGTGGGCATCGTATGTCTATTTTATGACATGATGATTATGAGTTAAATGTATGTTGTATATGAATTATGAACATGAACATGATTATGAACTATACTTATGAATTCTTAATGAGCTATACTTAGTGTGAGTAGGGGTATGAGACTTCACTTATACATTGCACAAGTAGACTTATAAACGGGTTATGGTGTGGTTTCCTTATGCTATGAAGATATATGAATTTATGTATGCATGATATGGATTGTTGCTAAGATTGACGTTGCTTATTTATGAGTTCTGAACATGAATGTTTCCTTGTCTATGAGTGTTGGCTATGGATAAGGTCAAGGTAGGTTATGCATGATTATGGTGGCCTAAAAGTGATACTTAGTGTAGATAGGATTATGGGATCCTATCTATGCAGTGCACAAGTATATCTTAGGGTTGTTTATGTGATAGTTCTAGTATGATAAGATGATCTTGGTATTTAACTATTTGTGTGAACTATGTCTTGTGATGATTGGGGGTATGCATTATGTTTATGTTGGAGACTATGCTTGTGATTATGATGATATCCTTTATGCTATGATGAGTTGTACATAAGTTGTCTTGTGAGCTACATTCCTCAACTATTTCAAAGATGATGTTCAAAATTGGCATATAGCATGGTTTCAACTAAAATGTCCCTTTTTGCATGTTTTAAGCATTTTTATGCATGGCTTCCATACTTAGTACATTTTTGTGCTAACCCATATTTCTACATTTTTTATAAGTGTAGGCTTTGGTGATATCGGCATCTACCTTCGTGGCTAGGACCATAGTGGATGAAGAAGAAGAAGATTGGTGAGTCCTCATAGTATTCCAGGGCTTAGCCATTATGTCATTTAAGTCTTTCATTTATGTTTTAGACCTTTGTAAGGGTCATGTCCCTAAGATTGTATTCAAGTGTTATAAATGGTTTGAGACATGGTGTTATAGAATCTCTCTCATTTTTATAAAAGACTTCGATTGTAAAGAAAAGTTTTAAATTTTGCACTATTTTCCTATGCTCTTTTGTTCAACATATGCTATGAGGCTTGCATGAGGCTTCTCAGAGCCCTGTACGCCGTATCACATCTAGGAAGTAGCCTTAGGTCGTGATAGAAAAATCAAGCATTTCATAATTTTTCAAACTCATAAGCATTTAAAGGTTGAGAAAAAATGAAAAAGGCAAAAGAGATACACTAAACCAAATGAAACACTATAATATAAACAAAAGTAAGCTATTAGAGTCATTCAAAAACTAGAAAGTAACAAAATACAAAGAAAAAATGGGAATATTGGCTCAAAGGCCCTCACCCCACCAAAAAGAACAGTGAAGTGTCCTTTAATACAAGGGAATGGAAATATTAAGCAAATATGGAGGAGCTAAGTGAAGAATGTTAGAGAAGAGCTCACCAACTCGTTCGACGAATCTCTCACGAAGAGTAGTCCGTTGATCATGCATGTAGCATCGCAAAATTTAGCCTCTAATTCGGATAGTTGGTGTCTGATCGCCTAACCTTTATGGGTGACTCACCAAATTCCTCTGATCATCGTCGAACTTCCCAATGGACCTCCCAGTATGGACACTTAATTAGGTGAACTATGTCATCTCCACCCAATTACTTTAGTGCATCAACGAGTTGGTGATGCAGTCCACCAAAATGGACAGTAAGCACCTAATCTGAGCAGCCCATTAGGCAAACTCATTGGAGCTTCACTTAACTGTTTTGGCAGATTGCCAAGTTTCTCTCTCAATCACCAATTTTTGAGTGATCCCTGCACAATTGAAACCTGCATTATTAAAAACAACTAATGATTGGGTCACCTCCCAAGAAGTGCCTTATTTAATGTCGCGACATGATGTGGATATGCCTTCAGGCATCATCCAAGTACACCACTTTAACAACTTGCACGTCCGTCCTTCCCTAAAGTATACCTTCAACCTTTAGCCATTTACTTTTAATCTCACCCCCTTTGTATCTTCAATTTCAATCGCTCCATTTCTATACACATTTGTGATTTTGTGTGGAGCAGTCTCCTTGAAATTTAGCGTGTGTGTAAAGAGTTTCAACCTTGAATTAAAAAGGAGTAGGGGCTTCCCCACCCTAGAATCATGAGGTAAGATCTTCGCATCATGCAACCGCTTGACTTTCTCCTTATAGAGAGTGGAACTTTCATATAATTGTAGACGAAATTCATCTAACTCAAGGATTTGATGCACACAATTCTTAGAAGCCACATCCCAATTCAGATTAAAAATTTTCATTGCCTATAAGACTTTGTGCTCTAACTCATCTGGTAAATGACATGCCTTCCCAAACACTAACTTGTAAAGAGACATACCAACAGGGGACTTGAATGTTGTGAGATAAGCCCTAAGTGTATCATCAAGCTTGCTAGACCAATCAGTACAATGGACATTTACTATTTTGGCTAGCATGCTCTTTATCTCTTAATTTTACAGTTCTATTTTCCCACTAGATTGTGGATGATACAAAGTGGCTGCTTTGTGGTTGACTCCATACTTTGATAGAAGGGTTGCAAATTGACAGTTTCAAAAGTGTTATCCTCCATCACTTATAATAGCCCTTGTGATAATATTCTTTTTGACAAACTTTGTGACACTTCTTGCTTCATTGTTTGGTAATACCATAACTTACACCCATTTGGAGACATATTCAACTACTACAAATATGTATTGGTTCCCATATGAGCTAGGAAAAAGTCCCATAAAATCAAACCCCCAAACATCGAATAATATAATTTCAAGGATTTGCAGAAGTGGCAATTCATGTCGCCTAGATATTCTCCCTTGCAATTGAAATTTAAAACAACATTTTCAAAAGACATGAGCATCTCTAAACATAGTAGGCCAATACTAGCCACATTGAAAAACCTTAGAGGCTGAACGGATACCTCCATGATGACCACCTGCAGGCAAAGGATGGCATGCTTCAAATATCTTATTCACCTCCACTTCGGGTATACAATGCTGAATTATATTATCCGGACACTCTCTAAAAAGGAAAGGTTCATCTCATATATACTTATTCCCATCAAATAGGAATTTCCTTTTTTATGGCTACTCAAATCATCAGGTAACAACCCACATACAAAGAAATTTGCAAAATCAACATATAAAAGAACATATGGTGTAGAAATTACCATCCCTGAATCATCAGGGAAGGCATCATCAATATATCTCTCCTCAATCACTTTAGCACCCGCTTCTAGTCATGATAGATGGTCAGCTACTTAATTCTCACAACCCTTTCTATCTTTCACTTCAAAGTCAAATTCTTGAAGAAGGAGCACCCATTGGATTAGTGGTGGTTTTGCCTCTTTCTTTGTCGTTATGTATCGTAGAGCCGCATGATCTGTGTGCATAATCACTTTGGTACTCAATAAATAGGCTCTACACTTTTTAAACCCATATACAGCAGCTAGAAACTCTTTCTTAGTGACACTGTAATTCTTTTGAGCACAATTCAAGGTTTTACTAGCATAGTAAATGGGATGAAAAAACTTGTTTTTGTGTTAACCAAGAACAACCCCTAGTTCAAACCCACTGGTGTCGCACATCAATTCAAACGGAAGATCCCAATCTATGATGATAGGGGCCAAGACAAGTTCCTCTTTCAAAATCTTGAAAGTATTTTAACACACTTTATAAAAACACAAATGTGCTTTCTTTCTCAAGAAGCTTGCACAATGGAATAGAAATGTTGGAGAAATCTTTGATGAACTACCTATAGAGTCTGGCATGACCAAGAAAGCCCTCACTCATTTTACCGAAATTGGGGGAGGTAATTTCTTGATTAATTGGATTTTTGCTTGATCAACTTCAATATAATCCCAAAAAATTTTGTGCCCAAGAACAATTTCTTTGTTCACCATAAAGTGGAACTTTTCCCAATTAATGACCAAGTTAAAATCTACACACCGTTTAAGCACCATCTCCAAATACTTCAAGAATTCTTCAAAAAATCTCCAATGACTAAAAAGTCATCCATGAACACTTCCACGGAGTCCTCCACCATATCCGTGAAGATTGATAACATACACCACTAAAAGGTAGCCGACGCATTACATAGCCTTAAGGGAATTCTCTTTAAGCCGAATAATCCATCAGGGCATGTAAAAGTTGTTTTCTAGTTGATCCTCCGGTGCAATGGACATTTGGTTATACCAGGAATATCAATCAAGAAAGAAATACTACCCTTTTCCATCAAGCCTATCAAGCGTTTGATAAATAAATGTTATGAGGAAGTGATCTTTTTCGGTTCATGAATTAAGCTTTCGATAGTCCATACACACACGCCACCCGGTAATGGGTATAGTGGCAACAAGCTCAACCTTTTTATTTGGAACTACCGTGATACCACCTTTCTTAGGAACACATTGCACTGGACTTACCCATTGATTGTCCACAACTGGAAAGAGGACTCCGGCATCTAACCGTTTTATAATCTCCTTTATCACCATTTCTTGCATTGGAGGATTGAGCCACCTTTTGTGCTCAATGCTTGGCTTGCAATCTTCAGCCAAATTAATATTGTGAGTGTATACACCTAGTGATATTCCCATGATGTCGGCAATTGACCACCCCAAGGCTCTAATGTTCCTCATCAACACTATAACTAACAACTCTACTAGCAATTGTGTAAGAAAATTTGAAATAATCACTGGAAGTGTGTTGTTGTCCCCCTAAAAGGCATAAATCAAGATCAATCTTTGTTTGACACGAAGTATGTGAGCCTACACCCACAACAACAGCCATGACTTCATCATAGTCACTAATTAAGGCTTGATCATAATTAAGTAATACTTGAGCAAATGAATCCCCACGATATACTGCTTCTCCAATACTTCCCACAATTTCATCAATCTGATACAAGTGAGATACAATGTGCATATCACTAGGATACTTCATGGATTTATGAATATTGAAGCTGACCACCTCATCATTAACTCAGAACTTCAAATCACCACTAGACACATCAACAAAAGCTTTTCCCGTAGCCAAGAATAGTCTACCAAGGATAACCGACATATCAATATCAATTTCACAATCAAGCACTACAAAATTAGCGAGGAACACAAATTTGTTAACCTTCACTAGCATATCATAGACCACACCAATCGGGCTCTTTATTGAATGATCATCAATTGAGAGCCTTGTGTTTGTTTGTGTCGGTTCCTCAAGCCTAAGCTTATTAAATTTCATCAGCGGTATCAAATTTATATTTTCACCAAGATCACACAAGGCTTTTACGAAAGTGCACGCACCAATCGTGCATGGAATAGTGAAAGTTCTAAGATCATTTTTTTCTCGAGGACTGCATTTTTTGTCATTACCGCGCCACATGTTTGTGGCATTTCAATTGTTTCACAATCTATAACCCTCTTCTTTTTTAACAATCCTTTCATGTATTTGGCATAACTCGACATTTCGATTAGAGCATCCACCAATGTGTTATTCACTTTCAAATCCTTCACTATATCTACAATTTTTTGAATTTTTCCTTGTCAATTTTCTTCCTCAATCCTGGAGGGAAATGAGGCTTTATCTAAATTTGAGGAAATGTAGATGAAGCTTCATTACCGTCTTCTTTAGAATTTTCAATTGCCTCCCTCTCATTTTCTTTTGTTTGTGTCATATTTATCTCTTTAGGTGATTCATCAAAGACAATCATCCCTTGTGCATCTACCTTATTGGGCCTTGTGATTTCTTGTAACATCATTCCACTTCAAGTAACTATGGCTGAAACATGGATATGATTCCTCTTATCCTCATTTACACGAGACATTGCATGCTCATAGGGATTAGCATGCACAAGAGCAGTTAGCTGTCCCATTTTCTCTTCAAGCGACTTGATGAAAGATGAATGTGAAAGTACAGTGGTGGACAAAGCGGAGTCATCACTCTTCATCCCTTGCAAGATCATATCAGTATCCTACACTTTGTTTAGGATTTTAGTCAACAACTCATTGGTTGGTGTCTTTATCAAATCACGTGGATTGAAATATTGCCTATCCGTAGTATCTTCACATTACCATTCATACCATATTTCATCATTATTTTTAGTCCAACCTTTTATTTCTGGCAATATTTAGATAACTTGACTGAAAACCCTTTGATATTCCATCTCTCATGTACACCCCATCATCATACATACTTCGGGATATTGCATTTATCTTCCTTTGATAATATGTTCTGATAACATTTCAAGTTGAGCAGTCAATTTAACAATGCTTTTACTCGTGTGCCAATCATGATTAATTTTGGTCATCTCATCAAGCAACCTTGACGCTTCTACAAATGGTTGCTTAAATGTACCTCCCTGAACAAGATGATCAACTAATCTTTTATTTACAACATCAAGACTATGGTAGAAATATTGCAATAACAACTCATCTGGGAAACCATGTCTAGGACATTGTAACAACACCTTCTTAAAACGTTTCCATCCTTTATGAGAGAGATCTCCATTCATTCTTTTGAAATTTTGAATGTGTTTCCTCAATTTGATTACATTAGATGAAGGAAAGGACCTCTCAAGGAAAGTTTCAATCAATTCTCCCCATCCTTGGAAACTCAATAAACCATCTAGTCTCCTTCCCCGTTAGAGAAAAGAGGAATAACCTCAACCACATTGACTCTTACGAGATACCCTCAACCGAAAAAGGGTTGCACAGACTTAGAAATTTGTGGAGATTCTTATTAGGATCTTCGTTCTCAAGAACACCAAATAATTCTCCCGTTTTTGTGAGGTGCAACATGGGCTTGGCTACGACAAATGTGGTACCCTTGTGCACTAGTGGTAAACAATTTCTTCAACTTCATTGCTGGTGCGAGATACCACCTCATCCTCTCTTCTAACATCATTATCACACCCACGGAAACCAGAGTCATCACCGCCATGCATATTCATTGGTTCACCTACTAGAATTCAAAACAAGAGAACCAAGCGTAAGGTTGTTCAACTACAAAGTAAATTAGTATGCAAGTTACTTCTAAAATTGAATTCCTAACTACCATTCCCTGGCAATGGCACCACTTTTGATAATGCTCAAATGTCCCATCTAAAACCAATTAAAAGGGACAACGGTTGTCGTCAATAAAATTATCCAACTAATAGTCGGGGTCGAATCCCACAGGGAATAGTATGAAGTTAAGGATCCAATTGGTAAATTAAATTGCAACTAATCTCAATGTAGTCAAATAGGAAATGGGTGGATGATTCCACAAAATTCAACAATGCAATTTTAACCACAAGATTATTACTATTTCAACAAGCAAAGATTCACGAATTAATTGGCTCTAGGGGTGTGGGGATTAAATGTTGATCTCACTAGGGGTATTGAAGAATTTCTCAATTTTACTATATAATCAAAGATAGGCCAAGTCATCTCAAATGATGCTAATCTTGTTTCGATCTCATAACATCCTTTCATAGAATCTCCTCTCCGGCTCATCTATATAGAATTCTAAAAAACCAGCGACCTTGGATTCACAATTAAGTATAATTAAATTTCAAACATCAAACATATCACCTACTTATATTAGTCTCTTTCAAGCACCCATACAACATTTCAAGCTAAAATCAAGTTGGTCACCTTAACTCTTGAATTAATTACTTTGTAACAGTTTGAATATGTGATAATCAACTATTAAAAAAGCAATTCAACAAACCCACTAACTTAAATCAACACCTAACCCCAAAATCACACCCCAAGTGATTGGTTGTTTAGCCACACACCACAAAGTGTAAATAAATAATACCTTCCATGAAATCAGTCGTGAATAACATGTATTTGAGTAACTACAAGCAAACCCACTTTGAATTCAACCTCAATTTAACTAATCCGAGATTATCAATTCAAAAATCCCAAGGGATAAAAGTGTTTTTCACTCAATGGAAAGTGTTTCTCTCTCTAAAATTTTTAGAATCTTCTTTCTAATTTTGAACCCCTTTCTCTCTCTCATTTTAGCTATTTATTGTTTTCCAAATTTAAGCCCAAAGCTAACATGCGCTTCTCACTCGGCGACATTAGTTTGGCTCACCGATATCATTCGACGAGTCACCAATCAGGTTTCAGCTCGCCTTTTTCTCGCTCCAGGCTTTAAGTGTTCGATCATCATTCACCGATCCTTCTCAAGTCTTATTTTCTCGCTTTGCGAATCACTGATTGTAACCTTTGTTTGTCCTTTGAACTTCTATTTTAGCATCAAGCATTATCAAATACGACGATGTCCACCTTCTTTGCCTTTTTCAATTGACTCATTGTCATTTCTCTATGACTTCGTGTGCCAGCCAATAGACAGAAACCTGATGCACTACCAATTTGGGCTATACCATGCTTGCAAGGCGATTCACTCTTCTTGTTTTGTGATCATTAGAGTATAGTTTTAAACTTCTTCTTACATTTTTGGCCATTCTTTCACGTATTAATCCATGCCTTGTACTTTGCCTTTATAGCTAAAATTAATTGAGATTTCATTAGAATAGGACATAATTAGGAAGCCCACTACTTAGTAAGCTAAATTTGCCTCAAACGAGTGCAAATCTACCAGTCATCATGACTTACCAAATCTTCGAATATCTGCAGTGATAAACTAGCCACGAACGCAAGGAAAGGAATCATCAAGCCATACATTAGTGAAACAATGTAGGCACAAATATGCATTAGTAGATTTCACGTATTAGGGATATTTATGAAAATGTAAAACAACATCATAAATGAACATAATTAGAAACATGGCGTGCATGACCAAACTAAGCATAGTAAAAACCCTTAAAGAGAATCATAATCTTGAACATGGTCAATGCATCTTGAAATCATAAAGGAAGCTTCATAAAAAATTGAATGTAACTTAGCTCATTTTGTGGGATATTTACTATTAACATACATAGACCATCTGAGCTACCACATTGAATCTAGTGTCTTGCTCATACACCGAAAAGAGATGTCCTTACTTGTCAAGGCAAGGACCTTAATTTCTAGCTTAGATGGAACCACTAGCTATGTCACTTAAAACAACCTACAGGGGCATATAGTTAGGGACAAGGAAATTGCTACTAGAGACCTGACCTCTACCAATGGAAGATCCTCCATCTCAATATACTGTAGGTGCTAAGTAAAATCCCAACAAATAGTCATAAACACGAGCAAATCATAATCCATGGAAAAGTACAATTAAGATACTAATCCAAACTAGAACATCATATAATAACTCATTAAATATTGAATAATACATGAGTGAGAATGATCCCTTAATGTGAGAAAACCTTTCACAATTTTAATGATGTGAATCTTATAGCAATATAAATCATAAAGCTTTTCCTTTCATAAATCATGCATAAGTTCATGAAAACATCAATCATAGCTTTATAATTTTTTCTTAAATTCCTGCAAATTAGGGTTTATAGTCAAAATCATGATCAATACATGAGTGCATATGGAATTAATTCGAAAGCATGTAATTGAGTCTAACAATCATAATAAGGAACCCATGAGGAATCAAATGAAAACTGAATCAATTGAATTGAAATTTGACTTAGCGAATTGAAAAAGCTTTGCGCTAAATGATTGAATGGAACAAGTTAATGAATCCTTACATATCTTGAGGATCAAAGCCTAGAATCAATGGTTAAGAAAGATGCTTGAAGTTGAAACCCTAGCTTCTTCTTACTTTCTCTTGGAGAGAAAAACTTGAGGGGATTTTGGGACAATGATTTGGGAATGGGTAGATTAGGACTAAAAATCATTTATAGAGGCTTATTTATAGATATAACGATGTAGTATAGGAATTAGTTGCATAGGAAACGACCAAAAAACACTTTAAAATAATTGTCGATCAGTCCTATAGTTTCAACCTGCGGACTATAGAAATTCCTATGGGCTGTATTGGTCAACCGTAGGTCAAGTGACTATGGCCTAAAATCAAGCAAAATCCAGTAACTCGTTTCTATGGACCGTGTAAAATCCTACGGTCTTTAGACCCCATTCGTAGACATCAACATTCAGCTCAAAATTTCATCTAGTCTAGAAACTTTCTACAAAATCTTCCTATGGTCTGTAGTCCATTGGACGGACCGTCCTAGTGAATAATAGAATGAGTTATTAGGGCTTGATTTACAAAATATCTTCCGCTTCCTACGAGACTGGTCTACGACTCTTAGAATATCCTTTGAACCGTAGACTTGTCTCGTGGACCTGAACAATAACTATCTTTGGCCTTCTTTCCTTTTCTAAATTATTAGGTGTTACAATATCCCCTAGGGAACATTCATCCTTTAATGGGACTCAAGCTAGCATGAATAAAGTAGGAGTGAAACTAACAACCTAACATAAATGAAAATTTCATCAAAATGCACATAAACATGGTGAATCACTCCAAGCTAAATCATAACATCAAATATCAAGATTTCATGAACATGCATGCACATGTAAATATAAGAATGACTAAAATGCATGAATCCAAAAGAATGAAACATCAAGAATTAATACGTCAAGCTAGAATAGGAGCGGAGGGAAAGAAGTGAGGATACTGCGTGATCATATCGACTCCGGCCTCCAAAGTAGCACCCTCAACTAAATGGTTCCTCCAAAAACCTTCACTGAAGGAACTTCCTTATTTCTCAATTTTCAAACTTAGCGGTCTAAAATCTCAGTCGGAACCTCTTCATAAGAAAGATTCTCTTTAACTGCAAAACCTTCCAAAAGTACAATGGACGTCATATGTCCAACACATTTTATCAATTAGGACACATCGAAAACAGGTGTTGGTTCTAAATCATTAGGCTACTCCAGTTCATAAGAAACTGCCAATATGCCTCAAAATTTGATATAGGCCCACATAACAAGGACTAAACTTCTCTTTCTTTCTAAACCTCATCACACCCTTTATTGGTGAAATTTTTAAGTAGACCCAATCATCAACACCAAATTCTAGCTCTCTTATTATAACATCAGAATAGGACTTTTGTCGACTCTAGGCCATTTTCAATTTATCACGAATAAATCAATAATTTTCCATAGCGTCATACACAAACTCGGGCCCTATCATGATAACCTTACCAATTTTGAACCAACTAATAGGAGACCTATACCTCATACCATAAAAAGCCTTAAACAGTGTCATCTTAATGCTAGAATGATAGCTATTATTATAAGAAAACTAAACCAAAGGAAAAATGGTCATCTCAATTACCCTTGATATCGATCACACAAGATCTCAACATGTCTTTTAATGTCTGAATAGTACACTCGTCTTGTCCATCAATCTGAGGATGAAAAGTCATGCTAAGTTTTACTTGATTACTTAGACTATTCTAAAACTGAAATGTAAACTGAATACCTTGATCACAGATAATGGATGAATACACTCCATGCCACTTAACCATTTCCCGAATATAAAGCTTGGCATACTCTTCCGATGAGAATGAAGTCTTAACAGAAAGAAAACGAGTCAATTTTGTCATCCAGTTCACTATGACTCAAATCTAATTAAACAGTCGACGAGTGTGGGGTAAACCCATAATGAATTCTATATTGAGATCTTCCCACTTGCATGTAGGAACTCTAATGTTTGGAGCCAAACCTCCTTGTTTCTGATTCTCAAATTGTACTTGTTGACAATTTGGACACTTAGCCACAAATCCAACAATATCCCTCTTCTTCCCATTCCACCAATAGACTTCCCGCAGATCACGATACATCTTGGGGGATCCTGAGTGAATAGAATACCAAGACTTGTGAGCTTTTGTTAGAATCTGATTTCTCAACTAATAAACGTTCAGAACACATAATTGACCTTGATATCGAAGGACACTATCTCCCCCTTGGGAGAAAGACTCAATGGATTTTTCGGTAACTAGCTTCTTCAAGTCAACTAAACTCGGATCAAGATCTTGCTTAGCCTTCTTATTTGATACAAAAGATGATTCTGAACCATTATGAATAACTACACTGCCTTCATTAGAATCAACCAAATGAACACTCAATTGGGACAATGTATGACCATTGCAAACTAATTCATTCTTATCATTCTCAACATGAGCAACACTACTCATTGATAACTGACAAAAAGCATCCACTACCACATTCGCCTTTTCGGGATGATATAGGACACTCATATCATAATACTTTAACAATTCAAGCCATCTCATTTGGCGAAGATTCAAATCATTTTGAGTAAATACATACTTCAAACTCTTATGGTCGGTTAAAATGTTTGCATGAACACCATACAAGTAGTGTCTTCAAATATTTATAGCAAACACTACCGTCACTAACTCTAAACTATAGGTCAAATAATTCATTTCATGAACTTTCAATTGCCTTGAAGCATAAGCAATTAGTTTCCCATGTTGCATCAAAACACAAGCAAGTCTAATTTTTGAAGCATCACAATAAACCACAAAACCATCCGGTCGTTCCGGTAATGTGTAAATAGGGGCTAAAGGGAGTCTATCCTTCAACTCTTTGAAACTCTTCTCACAAGCTTCCGACCATTGAAAATTTTACCTTTTTCTGAGTAAATGTAATTAATGATGAAGCAATGGAGGAAAATCCTTCCACGAACCTTCTATAGTAACCGGCCAAACCCAAGAAACTTGTATACCTGAAGCGGACAAAGGTCTAGGCTAATTTTTAACTGCCTTGATTTTCTTAGGAACCACTTGAATACCTTTAGCGGAGACAATATGGCCAAGGAAATAAAAGTATATCAACAAAAACTCACATTTGCTAAGCTTATAATACAATTCACGACCCTTGAGAACTTGCAACACAATCCTCAAATGCTCAACATGCTCATCCTCACTCCGTGAGTAAATCAAGATATCATTGATAAACATAATCACAAACATGTCAAGATATTCTTAAGTACCCTATTAATTAAATCCATAAATTTCACCGGGTCATTTGTATAACCAAATGACATCACCAAAAACTCATAATGACCATACTAAGTTTGGAAAGCCGTCTTTGAAATGTCACCCTGCTTCACCCTTGATTAGTGATAACCCGAACCGAGGTCAATCTTAGATAAGTAACATGATCCTTGTAGTTGATCAAACAAATCATCTATACTTGGAATAGGATACTTATTCTTAATGGTAACCTTGTTTAATAAATGCACATTTAGAGAGAACTATCCTTCTTTTGAAAAAACAACACAGTAGCACCCCATGGAGAGATACTTGGTCTAATAAATACCTTATCCAATAAATATTTTGATTGGTCCTTTAGATACTTAAGTTCTGCTGAGGCTATACATTAAGATGTATAGAGATAGGTTGCGCATCTATGTAACACCCCAGAAGAAATTGAGCTATGACTCGAACCATCCATCGTTGTGAGTAGGATTTTACTGAGGAATTTAAAATTTCTTAAGTGTTAAGGTCAGTAGATGTAGAACATTAAGTTCCAAGAAGAACTAAATAAAGTCCATTCAATTCATTCCTAAGTTCATATAAGTTTTGAGTCAACTTCAAATGGTCATACCTTCCAGTACATGATGAGTTAGGTGGCCCATAAGATATAAAATGAAATGTCTTTGAATTATATTTCTAATGCCTCCAAGTTTACTAATTTTCAAGCTCGTATATGTAAGATATGCCCTTTTAAAGGCAGGCTGTCCAGTTAAGAAAAGTTATCCAAAAATATGAGGGGTATTTTGGTCCTTTCCTTACCCAATTAGATTTAATTCATTTTTAGTAAGTTTTCAGGGATCTAAACTGATTAACTTCAGTTTTATAATCATAATCTACGCTAAGGGTTTTAGTTGAGAGTTCAAGAAGAGAAAGGAAAAGAAAAGAGGAGAAAAAAAGGAAAGGATCAAAGCATTCGTCTAGATTCTTGAGTTTTGTTGTGGATTTTCGTCATGAGTTTAACCCCTAAGAGGTATGTAATTTATCATAGTGTTGGGTTCATTCACCCACACTCCAATTATGTTATTTTTAGCGAAGTTTTGTTCTTGATATTGAAGAGTTTTAGTTCTTGATGAGTTGTTGATAAGTGTTCTTGAAGTTTCCTTCTAAATCTTATTTTGGTGGGATTTTGATGAATTCTTGAGATAACTCCTTGGAATTTGAGGGTTTTTTTGAGTAGATTAGTTGTACTTAGGTTGGGTATTCAAATCTAAGTGATTGGGGAAGAAACCATTTGATTTTAGGCGAGTTAGGGTGAGAAAACGAGCAAAGAAAGTAGTCAGAGTTTTCTGGGTTGGGGCCTGGAGCCCTACGCTAGCCAGTGCACCCAAACCACACCTCTGTAGGTAGAGGGTTAGAACCCTGTGTAACACCCCGTTATTTGAAAGAGCTAGAATTAGAAAGAACATTTTTTGGAAAGAATGAAAATCTGGAATTTGGCTAAGTTATGTAAAGTATGAGTTTTTGGCTCAACTTTAAACGAGCATAACTATCGGTACATGATGAGTTAGGTGTGCTACAAGATACTATATGAAAGGACTTTGAATTATATTTCCAACACCACCGATGTTTCTCATTTTTGAGTTTGTATGAGGGAGATATACCTGTTTGAAGTCGGGCTGACTGAATAAGAAAAGTTAATCGGATTTTAAAGGGGTATTTTGGTATTTTCCTTACCCAATTAAGGTAGGGGTCTAAACTGAATTGGTTCCGTTTATACACTCAAATATTTCATGTTAGGGTTTTAGAGAAAATAACTAAGGAGGAGAAAGGAATAGAAAGTTCAAGATTCATCGATTTCGCCAAGAATTCGATCCTACCAGGTATGTGAGACTTTCATAGCGTTGGGTTCGTTCACCCACGCTGTAATCATGTTTAGTTCAGCAAAATTTGTTCTAGAAAGTTGAAAGTTGATGATTTTGAATTGTGTTCTTGAATATTAGGTTTTGTTCTTGAGTTAAGTTGGGATTGTTGAGTTCTTGAGGAAATCGTGTTGATTTGAGCTAGTTTTTCAGTAAAGATTAATGCTTTCACAATTAAGAAAGCGCGGAAATGTTGATTTCCTAGAGAGCCTTTGGGCTAGTTTTTGAGTAATTACCTCAAACCACATAAAGAGTTATGTTTTTGAACATATGATCTAGTATATTTTGGGAGTAGTATTGTGCACCGATATGGGAGAGAGTTCAAACAAGTCCCAGCCCCCATAAACCATGTAGCCATTATGGATAGAAAATGGTTATACGTTTTAGATGATTCCTTAGTGCTTTTTAGCATAGACTAGTGGATCAACTTAGTAGTTAGGTTCTATGCCCCTAGAAAGGTATATGAAGGTCCTGGCAGCGTGAGGCAAGACGTTGTATCATCACATAATTCTTAAGTGATGGTTATCGGTTAAAGAAACTCCCAAAGTTATATTTTGTATTCTTATATACAGAGAGATTACTTGTATTTTCACATACAAAAAAGGTTATATTGTATTCCTAAATACACAGAGTTGTTATCAATGTTTTAAAACTTTTATTTATATTGCATTTACATTATTTCTTTCTATTTAAATGAGTTGAGTTGAGTTGAGTTGAGACCCCGTATGTTCCTTCAATTCCTTTCAAGCTGATGTCTTGTTTTAGTATTTCCCCTTGTATGCTTGTACATTCAATATACTGATACCAGTTGCCTCCATCATTTAATGATGCAGATACAAGTAACCAGGATCAGCATCCAGCGTATCGTTGATTCTAGTTGAGCTTCAGAGTTGTTGGTGAGCTTCCTTTCTTCCGGAGGACCCCTTTTTATTACTTTATCATTTTAGTTCATTAGGATGTTGTGGGTCTTGTCCCGACGTCCATCTCAATTGTCAGAGGCTTCATAGACAGTTAGTTGATGTTAGTTATTGAGTCTTTCCATTCATGTTTTGATGTTTGAGACTTGAGTGCCATTTTGGCTAGTGAATGTCTCTATATACATTCTAAGTTATCTATTGAGATTTCAGTTTATTTTTTAAAGTATTTTTATCACGAGTAAGACTTTTGCTAAGAGTTAAGCCATGCCAAGGGTTTGCTAGGGGCCAACAATGATTCTCGAGTGTCAGTCTAGCCCAGGGTGTAGGCTCAGGGTGTGACAAACTTGGTATCAGAGCACAAAGTTCAAGAGTCTTAGAGAGTCTATGAAGCTGTGTCGGTAGAGTCCTAGTTATCTGTGTGAAGCGCTCCACATCTATAATTAGGAGGCTGCAACACTTAGCAACTATCCTACTTCTTTCATACTCATTTCGTGTGATAGAGTTTATCTCTAAGAAGTTTCTTCTAATTTGTGCTTGCGCATATCTTTCAGATCATGCCTCCACGAAGAGCTGTCATTGGTCGTCCCGCTAGAAGGAATGTTGAACCACAGGAACAAGGGGTACCTAATGCACCTAAAGTGCAACCCCAAGGAGAAGTCACCAATGTTGAGTTCCGGAAAGCTATCCGGATTTGAGCCAAACTGTGACCACTCAAGTTGGACAGAGAGAGAATCGACAGGAAGTGGTTGATACTTCATGGATCGGTGAGTTCTTAAGGATGAATTGTAACGACCCTCAAAATAAAGTAGGATAAAGTTCTTAAGGTTGATAGTATGATGATTAAATGATAAGACTAGTAGATGATCTATAATCCTCATGTTAGGGTGCAACTAGTATGAATTGCTTAATTGCCTCATGAGTGGAAATGTTGATAATGTCTATGCGTGCACTTGAAAGCCATTGCATAATGGACCCTATGATGATGTAAAAGGGGTAAATATCATGTCATGCTTAGGAGAAGGTAGCTCTGCCTATGAACATGAGAAAGGCCTATGTGGTTGATGCATTATGAGTTGGTGAATAAAGTTTCAACTTGCTGGTAGTGCATGAGCTGATTTGAAGTGCATGCTTAAATGATTTCTTATGATAAAGTTGCATAACGTTCTTTAATGAGATAGTTGCATGTTTTGTTTCTTTGGTGTTTGAAATGAGAATGATGATTATGAAATGATTTCCTTGTATGTGAATATTTTTTGTGAAAATTCATGCTTAAGTTGTATTTTGAGTTTTCACGAACTTTATTTCTCATGGTTGAAATTGCACCCATAGATGTGGTGTGATGTTGACTCCATGAGAGTTGTAATGAGCCTGCTTGATGTTGTCTTGTTAAAGAAATTTCTTAATATATATGTTGATGCTCATTGAATATGGAGAAGATAGTTCCTCCTATACTTATGAGAAGTAAAGAGTTTTAAGCATAGTGATGATTTGGAGAAGGAAGTTCCTCCAATGAAATGGGAATTAATAAAGTTGATGCATAAGGAGTTGGTAGATGTGTTGCTACTTTCTTGAATTGCACAAAGTTGTTTCGAGCCTTTTATGTGGAGTTGATGTTCCTCCTTAATGTGTGCTCTTATGTTGATGTTGTATGTTGTGTATTGTGAGCTGCTAGTTGGGTCAGTGAGTCCTCAGAAGTGTTTTAAGTGTCATTCGAGGACGAATGTTCCTAAGTGGGGGATATTGTAACGACCCTCAAAATAAAGTAGGATAAAGTAGAGCCTCACATGGGTTTTATGCATTAATAACTTGTCAAAAATGAAGAATAGTCTTTTAAGTCAGTTTTAAAGAGTTTGGAAGTCAAACATCAAGGGACGACCAAGACGTTCGGAAATTAGTCTTTTACGTGTTGGTGTGTTCTAGTATGTTGTTCGTGTTTTTATGTGTTGTTTGGAGTCTAAAATTAGTGGAGGTGACCCTAGTGTCTTAATAAATGTTTTTAGGGTCAAATCGTTCGGATACGACTCCCCGGGGGCCACCCTAAGGGTCCCCGAGGAGGACCCCAACCTTGGCCAAGCAAGCTGCCAAGGTAGCTTGACATTGCTCATGGAGGGAGCATGTCCGCGTCGCGGACTAGCTCCACCAAGGGCCAAATGTTTGGTCTGCGTCGCGCACATGTCGTAGACTCTACTGTCTCGAATTTAATTTCTAGAAAACTTGTGGGAACATCTCTGCTTCGCGAACATGTTTTTCGACGAAATCTGCGAAAATAAAACTCAAGTTTGACTTATTTAAAAAGGTCCAACTAAGTGAGGGGTAGTTTGGAGAATTATTATAAACGGTTATTCTACCTATTTTAGGGTATTTAAGTTGGTTAAAACCCCAAAACCTAAAGTTAGACCCCATTCTTCAAATTGACCCTTCCCTCTCAAAATAGATTCTCTCAAAAACTCCATTGAAGACCTTGATGAAGCTCATGCTAGAAGATGGGTTTTCAACTTATTTCTTCTTCAATTTCATGGGTCTTCAATAATTAAGGTATGGTGACTATTGTTTCTTGAATAACCTCTCATTCAAGGAGTTCTATCAAAGGTTTTCAAAAGTGATTCAAAGACCAAAATTCCCAATTTTCAATCTAAACATGGGTTCCTTGTCAAACGATTTTATAAATCATTCTATTGATGAATTAATGTGGAATTAATGTTTTTAAGACAATTTTCAAAGGAATTCTTGAAGAACCCGTGATCCATATATTCTCGAAAATTGGCCTATGATGTGGGTCTTTGTGAATATGATCACTATTGATGAAATTATGTTTAGATTAGATTGTATTGATATTTCTTATGATTATATATACTTATTCATGTTGAAATGTTGGTATGTTGATAAGTTGAGGATTATGGCCTTATGGGCAAAGTTATGGGTTGATCCCTTTTTATGGAATTGTACTTAGACTATGTTTATGGTATTGAATTACATTGTTGATTCCTATTGCTACCTATGTCAATTGATTATGAATTGTTGAGGATTGATCCATGGGGATCATGGCTTGGAGAATTGGTAAGTTGACCTAACTTCTAGTCTATAGTATGAGAATTGATGTTGTGAGGTTTGATCCAATTATGGTGGAGGTTTTTACTTCTTGTCTATCTATGCATGTTGAGATAATGGCCTTGAAGGCAATAGATGTGAAGTGAATTGATGATTATGATGCATATGTTTATGAAGTTATGCTATGAAGGTTATGTATGAAATCCTCAATGCTAGCATGATGTTTAAAGTGTGTTGATGATGAGGAGTATAATGCGAATGATAATGTTAGGGATAAGGTGTGGTCTACATGATTGATTATGTTAGGTACTATTGTGGAATGACCCCTACTTATATGACCCCTATATGAATATTTGATCATATACATGTTAGGAGTACCTATTCAATGTTGAATGCATCGTTGTCTCCTATGATGAAGTGTGGGTGTGTGGTCTAGAATCCCTAAGGGCTTTATATGTGAATTGCTCATGAATTGGGGACATTGTGAATGTGTTGTGATCCCTTTAAGGGAAGAACACTCAATATCAATGTTGTTGCTAATATGTCACTATGAGGATCAATATGCACACACAGACGCTCAACGTGTATAGCTATGAATATGATGTGTTATAGTGTCTATTGAAAGGTGAACTCTTATATGCATCCTTACATCTTATTATGCATGCAAAGTGTATGATTAGCAAGGTATGAATATGTGTTGTATAAACGTGTTTTTGTGAAAGGCTTTCTCACATATGTACACACACATGAATGAATGAATAAGGTTTATGATAATCTAGTGAAAGTGAGTCTCTTGAAAGGTTTCCTCAATTGTACTCTAAACTAGACTATGTTATGAATATGGTATGATT
>JAJOOF010021339.1:0-33718 GCA_029582545.1 Solanum lignicaule
AAATGGTTTGCCCTTAGTCCCTATTTCCCGTTAATTAATGTTGAATGTACTTCCGCGACCGATGAAGTGTGATGACAAGTTTGAGAGGCTTGTTTGGGGTTCCTTCGGGTTCCTCATTCACCATGTCACGTCTAGGCCCTAGGCTTAGGTCGTGACATCTCTTTTGAGTTTTAGTGTTTTGGGAGCATATGGGGAAATGAGTTTAGGTTGAGGAGTTTAGGGGTTAAACGTGAAGATACGATACCCCAAGGACCAACCAAGGGTCCTTAAGGAGGACCCTAAAGTCTAACTCTAAGGTTGCCCCAAGAACCAAAAATCAGCCAAAAAGTTAGGACCTACGCATGGACCTAATGGGCGTAGGTCCATCCACGCCCCATGGAACCAAGTAGTGGTTCAAGGGCCAAAATGTAGAGTTGCAGACCACCACCCACGGACCTGCAGGACGGGGAGTGACCCCACCCACAGTCCGCGAGTCCTGGGTCGTGGATGATGGCTGCAGAAGCTGCCTAGGTTCGGCCAAGGGAAGGGCACTTAGGTAAATTCCTAGGGTGGTTAGTTAAGTAAGAGGTTGTTTATATTGATTAATTAGACCTATTTAAGAATTTTTAAACTATTAACTACCCTTTTACACTCCATAATTCCCAAACCCATATAGTAATCAACTCCTCCCCAAATAATTCCTACTCTAAAACCTCCATTGAAGAAGAAGAAGAAGAAGAGGTCAAGGTCTAGGGCTCCAGGACTCCACTTTTCCACTCAATTTCGTGATGAATTTTCATGACCCGGGGTTACCCCCAAGATGTGATAAGGCGTACTTGACCCCGAAGGGGTCTCATATAATCCCTTGGCATAATCATAATCATAGGAAATAGAAATAATGCAGAAATTTAAAATTTTATACAATCAATAAACTTTCATAAACCCAAAGATAGAGTGTAACTTTATCTCAATTAACCATCTACTACAAATGAATACAATCTTAGGGTCACATCCCTTTACCACTTAGTCTCAAAAATATAAAGTAAGATAGGAACTAAAAATGAATAACCCGTCCTCGAATCATGAGGAGTCACCAAGCTCTGAGAGAATCAATCCAAGCTCTACTCAAATGAAGAAGTTCGTCTCAACGACCGGAACCTACACATTTAGAAAATGTAGAAATATGGGTTAGATCAAAAGTACTAAGTATGGAAGCCATGCATAAAAATCCTTGAAACATGCATAAAAGGGACACTTAGTTAAAACAATGCATTTATCAAGTTTAAAAGCCATCATGCACATTTGTGGAGAAACATAAGTCAAACATATCATAAGGAACCGTAAGTTACATTTCTGCAATGCATGGGCAAGATCCCATAATCCTACCAAATGCTAAGTACAACTTTTAGGTCACCAACATCATACATATCATACCTTTACCTCATCCATAGCAAATGCTAATATACAAGGAAACATTGATATTCATAACTTAAAGCAAGTAAAGCCAATCTTAACAGCCATACATATCATGCATGCATAATTCATAAGTCTTCATAGCATAAGAGAACCTCGATGCAACCTCTCTTAAAGCCTACTTGTGCAATGCATAAATGGAGTGCCATACCCCACTCATACTAAGTAGTTCCTCTTAAGAAGTCATCATTTAAATTCCATGTTCTTACCATAATTTATATTCTTAACATATCGGGAAATGTAGCCTTAACCGACATAGACCATGTGAGCTACATGGAATCCGGTGTCTTACCTCCACACCGAAAAGAGGTGTCCTACTTTCCTAAGGTAGAACATACATATTAGCTTTTACGTTGATCCACTAGCTAAAGACATATGTGGGCACATAGTTACGAGATAAGGAGATTGCTACTAGAAACCCGGACTTTCTAATGTAAAAGTTTTTCATCTCATGAGATAACTTACTTTGGGAAGTTAGACTTTCTAACGTAAAAGCTTCCATCTCATTTTCATATCCACTCGGTGCTAAGCATAATTCCCTTTAAAAGTCATATTAAGTTTTTACTTAAGTTCATCTTCATGAAAAAATGTACTAGGCACTCAAGTCAACATGGTATCATAATAGCTCATAGATTCATTAGTTGAGAATGTCTTTTCAACTTTAAAATCATCAATATGTGAGTAAACGTTTCACATCATATTCATAGTGTGTTCATGAGAATAACCTTTCATTCAACACAACAAGATAATCATAGTCACAATAGCTCATGCATAATAAAGTGTATGGGTATGGGGAGAATGATCGTTCAACAATACCACAATTTACACATTAGTCATAGGATCCTCACCTTCAAGGTGAGTCATAAGCTCATACATAATTTTCATAAAGATGTACAAACACTCATATTTTTCCCTTCAAGGGCCATGAATCACAATCAACCCAAACATGTACAATTACTACGTATGGTAAGGGGAATTTCATGATTCAATAACTCAATTAACACAAACAGAATCAATTGACATACTTCTCATAGTAATCAACCCACATCATCAATTAATAATTTAACAATATTGGGGGAATCATCAGTCCATGGGAAAATTCAATCTTAAATCAACAATACTCCATCAATTCAATAATAATTCATCATATTCAATCATAATAAAACCATAAATCAACAATTAAAATGTTTTGGAAGAGGACCCATGACCGAGATTGAAACCCTAGGTTTTGGGGAAATCGGAATCTTATAAACCATGTTCTGAAGGGACTCTATGGGTGGAAACTACCCATAGATGAAAAGCCACCATACCTTCATTAAGAATCTCAAAGAAATTTGAGGAAGAATTGAATTCTACAAACCCTAGCTCCAATTGCATTCTTCTTCTTCCTTGAGTTTTAGAGAGAGAAATATTAAGAGCAGAGGGAGTTTTTTATTTGATTTGGGTATTTTAATATAATGAATTAGTCTTGGGAATTTTGACTTAAAAACAACTTATAAAGTACCCCTAAAAACATCCAACACGACACCATTTTAATAGGACTTAAAAAGGAAATTACTTAATTGACCCTCACTAAGTCAGCAGGTACCACGAGGAACCCTCACGAGCCGTGATGAGGACCACGACCCGTGGTCCTACTCGGGAAGGTGGGGCAGTGGATAAGATTTTGGAACACAAGCCCTCATTTTCCAAGGCAACTTCACGAAGGGCTCCACGAGCCGTGGTCCCTTCCATGAAGTTGAGGCAGTAGCCATGCCTTTTGGGGCCCTAAGCTACTTTACCTAAGTCATTTCACGAATGGCTCCAAGAGTCGTGGTCCCTTCCGTGAAGTTGAGGCAGTAGCTAGGGTATTGGGTGGCCACTTTTCCATGGCCAAGGAAACTCCACGAGCCCCCTTCACTAGCCATGGTGAGGACCACAATCCGTGGTCCTCATCGTAAAGGGTGAGGCAGTGTGCCTAAGCTACGGGAATCCTTGGCATTTGGCTTTGTCTTGGCCCCTTTGGCTTGGTACTCGCCCCTTGGCTTTGACCCTTATAAACATCATTTCAATCCTAAATGATCTTGTTAACATACATGGAGTCATTTTATGATTTTTAACCTTTACGTTTAGGCTCTAGTTTAACCTACCATTTTTCGGAGTGTTACATTATCTCCCCCTTGGGAGCATTCATCCTCGAATGACGATTTATACACCTTATGAAAATAAAGACTCAAAACTAGCAGCCCATCATGCATGGAACATCTAAACAATGCACAATTCAAAGGAGGAAATATCAACTCCATATCAAACCATACTCAATGCAATACAAGGAAGTAAGAACTACATCCACAATCCATTATTCACAAAATTCATCATTTCATATAAACATGGTATGAACTACCTTCTCTAACTCAAAGCAAGCTCAACACAAAATTATGGAGCCAATATGTCATTTCATCACAAGCATAACTAAGCATGTTCATTAAATCATCTCATGAAGTCAAATATGCCATCATCATACTAAAATGCAAATAAACATGAGAAACATATAATTCATGAAAGCTCAATTTATACAAAATATGAATTTCATCAAGAACATGCATAACATAAGGAAATCATGGAAAACTCATATAATACAAATGACTACCAAAACACAAAATCTGAAGAGGAAATACTTACCTCAAGCTTGAATAGGAGTAGAAGGAAAAAGATGAGGATAGAGGGACTTCATATCGGCCTCGGCATCCTATGTAGTACCCTCAACTAAATGATTCCTCCAAAGAACATTAACGAAAGATACTTCTTTATTTCTTAACCTCTTAACTTGACGGTTCAAAATCTCTACCGGAACCTCTTCATAAGAAAGACTCTCATCAACTCTGAATCCTTCTAAAGGAATGATGGATACCGGATCTCCAATGCATTTCTTAAGCATGGAAACATGAAACACCGGGTGAACCGGAGCCAACTCATTCGGTAAGTCTAACTCATATGCGACTTTCTCAACTCGTTGCAAGATTTGTTATGGGCCCACATACCGGGGACTAATATTCCCCTTCTTACCAAACCTCATCACACCCTTCATAGGTGAGATTTTCAACTAGACCCAATCACTAACTTCGAATTCAAGATCCCTTCTTCTAACATCGGCATATGACTTTAGCCGACATTGGGCCGTGTTCAACCTCTCTCTAATGAGTCAAAGCTTTTCAATGGCTTCATAAACTAGTTCGGGAACCACTAGAGAAATTTCACCTACTTTAAACCAACTAATCAGAGATCTACACCTCCTACCATACAATGCTTCATAAGGATCCATGGCGATACTTGAATGGTAGCTATTATTGTAGGTAAACTCTATCAATGGTAGATGGTTATACCTATTACCCTTGAAGTCTATAAAACATGCCTCAGCATGTCCTCTAGGGTTTGAATGGTACGTTCCGCTTGACCATCCATTTGAGGAAGAAAAACAGTGCTAAGCTTAACATTTGTACCAAGCCATTTTTGGAATGCCTTCCAAAAATATGAAGTAAATTGAGTACCCTGATCCAAAATAATAGGTAAAGGAACCCCATGCAACTGCACTATCTCCTTCACATATAATTTGGAATAGCCTTCCACCGAAAAGGAAACCTTGATGGGAATAAAGTGGGCGGATTTTGTCATTATATCAACAATGACCCAAATAGAATCATGTTTCCTTCGAGTATGAGGAAAACCCGCAATAAAATCCATATTCACATCCTTCCGCTTCCAAGTGGGCATATCTATATTTTGGGACAAACATCCAGGTCTTTGATGTTCAGCCTTAACTTGTTGGAAGTTAGGATAGTTAGCCACAAAACCCGCTATGTCCTTTTTCATACCATTCCACCAATAGACTTCCCGTAGATCACGGTACATCTTGGTGGCTCTAGGATGAATAGAATATCGCGAACCATGATCTTCTTCTAGAATTTTCTCTCAAGCCATCAACATCTGGAACACATAATCGACCTTAGTATTTAAGCACCCAATCTCCCCCTTGGGAGAAAGCCTCAACGGTCTTGTTGAGTACTGATTCATTCAACTCTATTAAAATGGGATCAAGGTATTGCTTGGACTTCACGTCCATTACAAAGGATGATTCAGAACCATTATCAACCAGGACTCCACCTTTGGTGGAATCCACTAGTTGGAAACCCAACCGGGCTAACCTATGCACATCACAAACCAATTCCTTCTTCTCATCTTCTACATGAGCCACACTACCATGGACAATCAACTTAGGGCATCCACAATTACATTAGCTTTGTTGGGGTGGTATAGGACGCTCATGTCATAATCCTTCAAAAGCTATAACCACCTTGTTTGTCAGAGATTCAAGTCATTTTGAGTAAACACATATTGAAGACTCTTGTAATCGATGAACACATCTACATGGAGCCCATACAAGTAATGTCTCCATATTTTCAAGGAAAATACCACCGGCGCCAGTTCAAGATTATGGGTCGGGTAATTCTTTTCATGAATCTTCTGTTGCCTTGAAGCATAGGCAACCACTTTCCCATGTTGCATGAGAACACACCCAAAACCTACTCTCTAAGCATCACAATACGCCACAAACCCATCCGTACCCTCCTGTAAGGTCAACACCAGAGTGGAAGTGAGTTTATCTTTCAACTCTTGGAAGCTTTTCTCACAAGCATCCAACCACTCCAATTTGGCCTTCTTTTGAGTCAAAGTCGTTAATGGAGAAGCAGTAGAGGAAAAACCCTCGACAAACCTCCTATAATACCCAGCCAAACCCAAAAAGTTTCTATTATCGGAAAGAGTTAGAGGTCTAGGCCAACTCTTAACCGCATATGTCTTCTTAGGATTATCCTCAATACCCTTGCTAGACACAATTTGGCAAAGGAAGGCTACGGATCTCAACCGAAACTCACATTTACTAAATTTTGCATACAATTGGTGGTCTTTAAGGACTTGCAATACAATCCTCAAATGGTTCATATGATCAAACTCATTCCTTGAATACATCAAAATATCATCAACAAAAACGATCACAAACGCATTAAGATATTATCTATAGACCCTATTCAATAGGTCCATGAATGCCGTCGGGGAGTTGCTTAAACCAAAAGACATTACTAGGAATTTATAGTGACCATATGTTGTTCCGAAGGCTGTCTTGGGAATTTCAACCCCTCTCACCCTTAGTTGGTGATAGCCCGAACGTAAATCAATTTTTGAAAAGTAACTCATCCCTTGGAGTTGGTCAAACAAATTGTCAATGCTAGAAAGGGGATACTTAATCTTTATAGTAACCTTGTTCAATTGGCGGTTGTCAATACATATCCTAAGGGACCCATCCTTCTTTCTAACGAATAATACCAGAGCACCCCATGGGGAGATTCTTGGTTGTATAAAACCTTTGTCCAACAAATCCTTGAGTTGCCCCTTCGACTCTCTCAATTCGGCCAAAGCCATTCTATACAAAGGAATGGATATAGGTTGTGTATCCAGGAAAAGATCAATGCCAAAATCTATTTCTCATTCGTGAGGAATGTCAGACAAGTCAATAGGAAAGACTTCTGGAAATTCACTCACCATGGGGACCGACTCTAAAGAAGGAGTCTCTAACTCAATATCCATAACCCTAAGAATATGGTAAATGCACCCCTTGGAGATTAGTTTCCTTGCTTTGAGACAAGAAACGAATTGACCTCTGGGGATAGAATTTCCCCCTTTCCATTCTAAAATGGACTCATTTGGAAGTTGAAACTTTACTACCCGAGTCCGACAATCAACAGAGGCTTAACATGCATGCAACCAATCCATACCCAAAATCACATCAAAATCCAACATGTCTAACTCTATCAAATAATCCAAGGTAACTTTATGGGACAAAGAAATAGGGTAACTCCTATAGATTCTTTTTGCCAATACCGAGTCACCAACTAGGGTAGACACCGAAAATGGTTCTTCTAACATATCGGGGAGTATTTCAAACTTCATAGCACTAAAAGGTGTAACAAATGACAAAGTGGCACTGGGGTGTAACAACGCATATACATCAATAGAAAAGACTTGTAACAAACCGGTCACAACATCTGGGGAACTCTCTTCGTCACCTCGGGATTAGAGAGCATAGAAGCGGTTTTTCCTTGGAGCATCGGAATTTGAACAACTAGGAGCGACTTGCTTTCCCTCTCTTCCTTGAACCTTTAGCATGGAACAATCTCTCATTATATGACCGCTCTTCCCGTAATTTTAGCAACCATCCGTGCCAACTAACCACTTACCATTATGTTTTTTACCATAGTTTGTACAATTAGGCCTAGCAACATAAGAACAACCAATATTACCTCCTTGTGGTTTAGGGTTAGACACCCTATCTTTGTTGACCCTTAGAGCACTAGAGGAGCCTTGGGTAGAGAACCTTCTCTTGAACCTTGATTTACCTTGACCATCAAAACTTACCCTTGGAAGAATTTTCATCATTGGTACTTGCCCTCTTCACTTCCCTATTCACTTTCTTGAGCTTTTGTTCCTCAATTTGTTCGGCATGAACCATAAGATGTGAAATATTCATACTTGGGATAAGCATTACCGAACGACATTCATTGACTACCTAGTTGGATATCCCCATAACAAATTTGTTCATATTGGCCCTAGAGTCCACCACCAAGGTTGGAGCATACTCAGACAATTGGGTGAACTTAAGGCCATACTATTTCACACTTATGCCTCCTTGGCGAAGGTTGATGAATTCCTACATCTTTTGTTCCCTCAACTCTAGGGGGAAGAACCTATCAAGGAAGACCGACTTGAACATTTCCCAATCTATCGGGCCCACTCCTACGGGTCTCTCACCTTTCCATTTCTCATTCAAAACTTGAGACACATCCTTCAATTGGTAGGTGGCTAGTTCCGCCTTCTCTTGTGAGGACACTCTCATAGCATCAAGCACCTTAAAGATCACATCAATAAACCCTTGTGGGTCCTTCTTCACCTTAGAGCCAAAGAAGATATGAAGATTTATTCTAGTGAAATCCTTTATCCTTTAAATGGTTGTACTTACATTGGGGTTCACTTGAGTCCTAGTATCCCTATTGACTTGGGCCGTCACGGCTTGAGTCAATATTTGTAATAGCCCCCTAATCATTAGGAGCTGGAGGAACTTGAGGACCTTGGGGAGGAACTCCCTCATTCACAATCTCTTCTTCCATCCTTCTTGTGTTCACCCTTCTTGTATTCATATCCTATATACAAAAGAGAAGGGTTAGGAAAAGGACTTCATAGAGTAAAAACATTAAAGCACGACAAAAGAGTAATGAAAGAAGTGAAAGTTCCTAAGCATCTTATAGCCTCTCATTCATAAGTGTGTCCTGCTTCACACTCATGAACAAGAATCTACTAGACGTGGTTCATAAGACATCTTCCTAGAATCATTCTAAGTCATGTGCTCTGATTAGCTAGTTTGTCGTGACTCGGGGTTACCTACTAGATGTGACACGGCGTACTTGACCACGAAGGGGTCTCATACAGCCCTTGGCATAATCATAAACATAAGAAATAAAAATGATGCAGAAATTTAAAATTTTATACATTTAATAGACTATCATAAAACCGAAGATGGAGTCTAACTTTATCTCAATAAACCATTTACTACAAATGAATACAATCTTAGGGTCACAGCCATTTACCACTTAGTCTCAAAAATAGAAAGTAAGATAGGAACTAAAAATGAATAATCCATCCTCGAACCATGAAGAGTCACCAAGCTTGGAGAGAATCAGTCCAAGCTCTACTCAAATGAAGAAGTGCGTCTCAACGACCGGAATCTACACATATAGAAAATGTAGAAATATGGGTTAGCACAAAAGTACTAAGTAGGGAAGCCATGCATAAAAATCATTGAAACATGCATAAAAGGGACACTTAGTTAAAACCATAATCCTACCAAATGCTAAGTACAACTTTTAGGTCACCAACATCATACATATCATACCTTGACCTGAACCATAGCAAATGCTAATATACAAAGAAACATTCACATTCATAACTTCTAGCAAGTAAAGTCAATCTTAACAACCATATATATAATGCATGCATAATTCATAAGTCTTCATAACATAAGAGAACCTCATCGCAACCTCACTTAAAGACTACTTGTGAAATGCATAAATGGAGTCCCATACCCCTACTCATACTAAATATTTCCTCTTAAGAAATCATAGTTTAAAGTCCATGTTTTTACCATAATTCATATTCTTACCATATCTGGAAATGTAGCCTTAGCCGACAAAGACGATGTGAGCTACATGGAATCCGGTGTCTTACCCCCACACCGAAAAGAGGTGTCCTACTTGGCTAAGGTAGAACATACATATTAGCTTTTAGGTGGATCCACTAGGTCAAGACCTATGTGGGTACATAGTTACGGGATAAGGGATTGCTACTAGAATGTCACCACCCGGGCCAATACCTCATATGTGACACGGCGTACAAAACTATAAAAAAGTCTCATACAAACCTCAAAGCTTGTCATCACATAAGATAATAGAAAAACTACGAAATTTAAAACTTTCTTTAAATCCATACAATCAAAAATCATTTAAAATAGCAGAAGTCTACTAGTCTCTCATGACCATCTAAATACATCTTCGAATAGAAAGTAGGGGGGGTCACAACCCTTTACAATAGAGAGTCTAAAAAAATAGTCTATTACAATGAAAGATATGCAACATCAAGAGTACTTGTCCGAGAATCCATGAGGACATACCACTAGCCTTGGAAGAACTCAATCCAAGCCCTTGAACTAGAAAGGATCAACTCAGATGTCGGAACCTACACTTAGTAGAAAATAGAAAAATATGGGTTAGCACATTTAATGTACTAAGTATGATAGCCATGCAAAAATCATGCTTAAAACGGACATTTTATTTGAAAATCATGCTTTATGCCACTTTCGTGAAAACTTCATGAACATAAGTATAAGAGGCATATGTACAACATAATCAACATACAAGCCAATTCATCACATTACGCTCTCACCTTATGTAACCCCAAGTTATACTTTGTGCAATGTATGAATAGCGTCCGATACGACCATTCACACTAAGTACCACATTAATGTCTCCAAAAGTGAACTTACCATTCTTCCTTTTCATCTTTACACAATACTCATACATAAGGAACATAAACATTTCATAAGTCATAACAAGGATATAACTCATAATACAATCCAAGTAAAGCATACATCATTACAATAAGCATTTAAGTCAACATTCTTCATTAGCTTCATTAAGAGCACATTCGTTCATTAGACCATAAGACATTGGAGAATCACACCATGGCCTCTCAAAGCCTACTCGTGCAATGCATGGATGGCATCCCAAACTACCACCCACACTTCAAAGAACCTCTCAAGTAACCATACCATGTATCTCACATGATGGGAATAAGCATTAACCGACATAGACCATGTGACTTTAACATGGAATCTGATGTACTATGCCACATTGTAAGGGTTGGTCTACTTGCCTATGGTAGAACCGGTAACATTTTAGCTTAGGTGGATCCACTAGCTAATAACCTATTCGGGGCATATAGTTATGGGATAAGAAAGACGTTCACTAAAACCTGGCCTATCGTAGGGAGATTTTCCATCTTACCATATCCACTCGGTATTAAACGTCCATTCCCATAGAGTAGTTCATTCACATTATGTAATTGTACTTGAGAGGGCCACCAGCATTAGCTCTACCGAACAAAAGTACATTACACATGAAAGGGCCACCACGATTAGGTCTACTGATTCAAGGTACATTATAAAGATAGCTCATAGAACCCTCAAGAAAGGGCCACCACCATTAGGTCTACCGATTCAAGCTTTATCATCCCTTTAGTTCCTAGACTCATCATGAAGGGCCACCAACATTAGGTCTACCAGTTCAAGGCATAGCCTAGAATACTTCTTCATTCATTTATGAAAGGGCTACCAAAATTAGGTCTACCAATTCAAGACATTAAGACATTATACATTAGTAAGCCAAGAAGAGGATGCCTAAGCCTACCAAGTCAAGGTACATCATTCGATATTACTTTCATTCACAGAAGAAGAGGATGCCTAAGCCTACCAATTCAGGATACTACATTTACATTACTTTCATTTATACAAGAAAAGGATGCCTAAGCCTACCAATTCACATTATATCTTCATCATTCATGAGTGTTAATTGAGAATACGCTTTCAATCATAACACAATTACATTCCTAACATGATCATAATACTTTCATTGAGATGGCACACATATACTTCACATCATGATCATACATAAATCCTTCATGAAATTGCCCTCCAAGGCTATGAATCAATCTCAACCCAAACATCTAGAATAATACATTATATAAGGGAATTAACATGATTCAATAACTAATTCAATATAAACATAAACAATTCAACATACTTTCATGATCAATCAATTCCTAATCACAATTCACAACATAGGATATTTGGGGAATCATGGGTTCATAGGGAAAATTTAACATAATTCATCATTAATTCAAAAATCCAATCATACTTTATCACATATAAACCTTTGAAAATATTTTGGAATTGAACCCATGCATAGATTGAAACCCTAGGTTTTTGGGCGATTCCGGAAACTTGAAATCATCTTTTGAGAGGGCTCCTTGAATGAAACTTAATCAAGGATGAATACTACTAAACCTCTATGGAAGAAACTCCACGAAAATTGAGTTATAAAGGTGAAATTTTGAACTTTAAATCTTGACTCCTTCTCCAATAGTGGTTTCTAGAGAGAGAATATTTGGAGAGAGGGTAGTTTCTATTTTGAGTTTGCAGAATAATGAATTGTAAAAGGGTATTTAATACCTTTAAAAGCCTTAAAAATATTTAATAAATCAATAATGACCATACCCTAACTTAACTAACCTTAAAAGAAATTTACCATTTAACCCCTACATTGGCCGAATCTTGACAGATTGCAGATGGTGACCTACGCCCCATGACCTACGGACTATAGGTGGGGTGCCTGTAGGTCCATGGTTTGGATCTGAGGGTTACCATTTGGGGCCCTGACCTAAGGAAGCCATCCAAGGGGTGTGGATGGACCTACGGGGCATAGGTCCCATCCGTAGCTCCAAAGTTTTTGACAGCTTTTTGCTAGGTTAGGGCAGCCTTGGGGTTGACCTTTAGGGTCCTCCTCAAGGACCCTTGGTTGTTCCTTAGGGTGTCATACCTTGACGTTTAACCCCTAAACCAACGCCCGGTAACTCATTTTACAACTTAAGACCCCACATCAAACTCGAAAACAAACTTTTAGGCTCTAGTTTCACTTACTAGTTTTCCGGGTCATTACATTATCTCCCCCTTAAAAACGTTCGTCCTCGAATGACACTTTAAACACATTAAGGAGTAATGACTCAAGACTAGCAGCCCATCATGCATGACACTTCATAAACAATGCCAAAACTAGGAGGAAACATTAACTCCATCTCAAACATACTCCATGGAACACAACAAAGTAGGAACTACATCTACAATCTCAGTATGCATGAAAACTTTAGCATTTATCATTTCATTGGAGGAATTACCTTCTCCAAGTCAAATCATACTCATCATAACATCATTAGGCACATTATGCAATTTCTCTCAAAAGCATATTTAGGCATGTTCAACTATTCACTCATGAAACACGTAGGCACAACATACTAAATGCACATCAACATGAGGAACATAAATCATTAAAAAAAACTCATTTTCTCATTTAAACATGAATTCATCAAGAACATGCATAACATAAGGAGACCATGGAAACATATATTCACACATATCTCCAAAATATGAAATAAGCTATAAGGAACCCTTGGTCTCAAGCTTGAATAGGAATAGAAGGAAAGAGATAAGGATATCAGAAATCTCAACAACCTTACTATTCAACATACCATCTCCCCCTTGGGAGTAAACCCATATTAAAGCTTAACATGAAAATAACATAGGGACCTGAACAAGACATTCACAACTTTAAGAAACCATCAACATGCCGGTGCCTTCATCTGAAAGAGCTCCTTTGGCATCTCTATCTTGAAGTACATAGAAACAATTTTTCTTTGGAGCATTAGGATCTGGGCCATTAAGAGAAGCTTGTTTGGCCTCTCTTCCTTTGGCCGTAAGTGTAGGGCAATCTTTCACTTGGTGATCATTCTTTCCACAACCATAACACCCAGTTGTACCGGCTAGGCACTTTCCATGATGCTTCTTTCCACCATTGTGGCAACTAGGTTTATAAATGGAGGTCCATTATCTTTCCCTTGGTAAACCCTAGGAGTTCTTGAATAACCTTAGTTAAAAGCCATATTTTTGAACCATGGTTGACCTTGCTCATCGGACCTTGACCTCTTCATTTCCCTATTCTTTTCCTTAATTTTGAACTCCTCAATTTTTTGAGCAAACACCATAAGCCTAGAGATATTCATGTCATCATGGAGGATCGTCGTATGACATTCTTCCTCAACTAGGTCGGACACATCCATCACGTATCTACTCATCTCATCCCTCATGTTGGATACCAAAGATGGAGCATACTTAGACAATATGGTAAATTTCAAGGAATACTCTTCCACACTCATGCTACCTTGCCTAAGTTTGATAAACTCCTCCACCTTAATTTCCCTCTTCTCACAGGGGAAGAACCTACCAAGGAATGCTTTCTTAAACACCCCCCAATCTATACGACTCGCTCCTACCATCCTATTATTCTTCAATTGAGTAAACCAAACTTGGGCAACATCCTTCATATGGTAAGCGGCTAGTTCTGCTTTTTCTATAAAATTCACCCCATAGCATTGACTACCTTATACACCTCATCCACAAACTCTTGGGGATCCTCTCACATCTTGTAACCCAGAAATACCGGAGGACTCATCCTCACAAAGTTCCTCAACCTAGAAGCAATAGTACTCATAATAGGGTTCACATGAGTCTCAACACCCTTAGTAACATGGGCTGTCATGGCTTGGGCTTGGGTGGTTATGGCTTGAGCCATCATCAAAAGAGTCGACCTAACTTCTTCATTAGATATACTAGGAGGATCAACCGAAACTTGATTGCCTTGCGGAACTTGGTCACCGTGAGGACCTTGGGGAGGAACTCCCTTATTCACAATCTCCTCTTCCATCCTTCTTGCATTCACCCTTCTTGTATTCATATCCTATAAACACAATAGAATGGTTAGGAAAAGGACTTTTATAGGGCTAAACTATATGGCACGACTTCAAGAGTAATGAAAGAAATGTAGCTACCTAACGTCTTATAGCCTCTCATTCTTAAATGTGTCGCGATTCACACTCATGAACAACACTCTACTCGACTTGGCTTGTGAGACATCAATCCTAAAAACCATCCCAAAATCTTATGCTCTGATACCAAGTTTTTCACGACCCGAGCCTATACCCCGGACGTGACACAGTGTACAAGACTCTGAAAAAGTCTCATACAAGCCTCATAGAATGTCATCACATAAGATAATAGAAATAGTGCGGCATTTAAAACTTTTCTTTAAATCCATACAATCAAAAATCTTTTTAAAAAGCGGAAGTTTACTAGTCTCACATGGCCATCTAAAAACATCTATAAATCAAAAGTAGTGTCACGGCCCTTTACAATAGTAAGTCTAAAAAGAGTATATTATAATGAAAAACATGAAGAATCAAAAGTACTTTTACTCGAATCCATGAGGACACACCTCTAGCCTTGGAAGAACTCAATCCAAACCCTTGAACTACAGAGAATTAATTCAAATGCCGGAACCTACACTTTGTAGAAAATAAAAGAATATGGATAAGCACATTTAATGTACTAAGTATGATAGCCATGCAAAAACAATGCTTAAAACGGACATTTTATTTGAAAATCATACTTTGTGCCACTTTTGAGAAAACTTCATGAACATAAGAATAAGAGGCATAGATACAACATAATCAACATACAAGCCATTTCATCACATTAAGCTCTCACCTTAAGTAACCCCAAGCTATACTTTGTTCAATGTATGAATAGCGTCTCATACCACCATCCACACTAAGTACCACATTAAGGCCTCCAAACGTGAACTTACCATTCTTCCTCTTTATCTTTAAACAATACTCATACATAAGGAACATAAACATTTCAGAAGTCATAACAAGTAACTCATAATACAATCCAAGTAAACATTGCATCATTACATTAACATTTAAGTCAATATTCTCCATAAGCTTCATTAAGAGCACATTCATTTATTAGAACATTAGACATTGGAGAATCACACCATAGCCTCTCAAAGCCTACTCGTGCAATGCATGGATGGCATCACATACTATCACCCACAATTCATAAAACCTCTCAAGTAACCATAGCACGTAGCTCACATAATGGGAATAAGCATTAACCAGCATAGACCATGTGAGCTTAACATGTAATCCGATGTACTATCCCACATCGTAAGGGTTGGGCTACTTGCCTAAGGTAGGACCGGTAACATTTTAGCTTAGGTGGATCCACTAGCTAATAACCTATGCGGGAACATAGTTATGGGATAAGAAAGGCGTTCATTGAAACCTGGTCTAATTTAGGGAGAGCTTCCATCTTACCATATCCACTAGATACTTAGCCTTCATTCCCATAGAGTAGTTCATTCACATTACATTATTGTACTAGAGAGGCCACCAATGTTAGGTCTACCGACCCAAAGTACATTACACATGAAAGGGCCACCACCATTATGTCTACCGATTCAAGATACATTATAAGGATAACTCACAAAAGGGCCACCACCATTAGGTCTTCTGATTCAAGGTTTATTATCACATTACTTCCTAGACTCATCATGAAGGGCTACCAATATTAGGTCTACCGGTTCAAGGCATAGCCTAGAATACTTCATTATTCATTTATGAAAGGTCTACGAACATTAGGTCTACCGATTCAAGACATTAAGACATTATACATTAGTAACCCAAGAAGAGAATGCCTAAGCCTACCAAGTCAAGGTACATGATTCAACATTACTTTCATTTAGACAAGGAGAGGATGCCTAAGCCTACCAATTTAAGATACAACATTCACATTACTTTCATTCATACAAGAAAAGGATGCCTAAGACTACAAATTCAAGATACAACATTACATTGAAGAAACCCTTCATATTCTATCATCATAATTCATTAGTGTTAATTGAGAATAAGATTTCAATCATAACACAATTACATTCTAAACATGATGATAATACTTTCATTGAGATCAAACACATATACTTCACATCATGGTCATACATAGATCCTTCATGAAATTTCCCTCCAAGGCTATGAATAAATCTCAACCCAAACATCTAGAATAATACATTAGATAATGGAATTAACAAAATTTAATAACTAATTCAATATAAACATAAACAATTCAACATACTTTCATGATCAATTAATTCCCAATCACATTTCAGAACATAGGATTTTGGGGGAATCATGGGTTCATAGGGGACAATCAACATAATTATTCATTAAATCAACAATCCATTCATAATTTATCAAATATAAACCGTTGAAAACGTTTTGGGTTGAAACCCTAGGTCTTTAGGGGATTTTGGAAACTTGAAATCATCTTTTGAGAGGGCTCCTTGAATGAAACTTAATCAAGGATGAAGACTACCATACATTTATGGAAGAAACTCCACAAAAATTGTGTGAGAAAGGTGAAATCTTTAGATTCAAAGCTCGAGTCCTTCTCCAATGATTGTTTCTAGAGAGAGAATATTTGGAGAGGAGGGTCGTTTCTATTTTGAGTTTGGGGAATAATGAATTGGAAAAGGTTGTTTAATACCTTTAAAAGCTTTAAAATACTTTACTAAATGAATAATAACCTTCACCTAACTTAACTAACCTTAAAAGTAATTTACCATTTAACCCCTACATTGGCCGAATATTGACAGATTGCAGGTGGTTACCTAAGCCCCATGACCTATGTACCATAGGTTGAGTGATACCCCATCCTGCAGGTCCGTGGTTTGGGTATGAGGGTCACCATTTGGGGCCTTGACCTACGGAACCTATCCAAGGGACGTGGATGGAACTAGGGGGTGTAGGTCCCATCCGTAGCTCCCAAGTATTTGACAGCTTTTGGCTAGGTTGGGGCATCCTTGGGGTTATGCTTTAGGGTCTCCCTAAAGGACCCTTGGTTGGTATTTGGGGGGTCGTACCTTGATGTTTAAACCCTAAACCCTTTAACCAAAGCCCATGAACTCATTTTACTACTTAAGGCCCCATATCAAACTCAAAAACAAACTCGTTAGGCTATAGTTTCACTTACTAGTTTTCCGGGTCATTACATAGAAACCCATACTTTCTAACCTAAAAGGTTTCCATCTCATGAGATAGCTTACTTTGGAAAGCCGGACTTTCTAACGTAAAAGCTTCCATCTTATTTTCATATCCCCTCGGTGCTAAGCATAATTCCCTTTAAAAGACATATTAAGTCTTTACATAAGTTCATGTTCATGAAAGAATGCACTAGCAACTCAAGTCAACATGGTATAATAATAGCTCATAGATTCATTAGGTGAGACTGTTCTTTCAACCTTAGAATCATCCATATGTGAGTAAACCTTTCACATCATATTCATTGTGTATTCATGAGAATAGCCTTTCATTAAACCAACAAGATCATCATAGTCATAATAGTTCATGCATAATAAAGTGTAAGGGTATGGGAAGAATGACCGTTCAACAATACCACAATTTACACATTAGTCCTAGGATCCTCACCTTCTAGGTGAATCATAAGTTCATACACTATTTTCATACAGATGTACAAACACTCGTATTTTTCCCTTCAAGGGCCATGAATGACAATCAACCCAAACATGTACAATTACTACATATGGTAAAGGAAATTTCATGAATCAATAACTTATATAACACAAACAGAATCAATTGACATACTTCTCATAGTAATCAACCCACATTATCAATTCATAATTTAACAATATGGGGGGATCATGGGTCCATGGGAAAATTCCATCTTAAATCAGCAATACTCTGTCAATCCAATCATAATTCATCATAGTCACCCATAATAAACAATAAATCAACAATTGAAAACGTTTTGGAAGAGGACCCATGACATAGGTTGAAACCCTAAGTTTTGGGGAAATTGGAATCTTAACAGCAAATTTTTGAAGGGACTCTATGGGTGGAAACTACCCATATATGAAAATCCACCATACCTTGATTAAGAATCTCCAAGAATTTTGAGGAAGAAGCCTTGAATTCTACAAACCCTAGCTCCAATTACACTCTTCTTCTTCCTTGAGTTTTAGAGAGAGAAATTTCTCTTATATAGAAGAGACAGTTTCAGACAATTTCAACATGTATGCTTAATGTAATTTATTTTTAAAATTAAGGATATTCTGGTCATTTAATCTATAATCAATATGTGTTAGTTTATATTATGTGTCATGTATTGTATCCCTTCAATAGACACGTAGCAGTTTTTTTGTACCTGTATCACTTCTATCTCCGTTTCAATGTGCTCTTATCTCCATTTGCTCTCTTTTGTATAATTTTTTAATTTTCTTTGGATTTTCTTCTTCTTTGATAATTTCTAAGGAAAGAATGTCCCACTTCAATTTACTATGTCTCTAATTAAGCTTGATTGAGATATAAATTTGTGGAATTATCTTTTGGACTACAAAACAATCCTAAATTTTGAGTCTTTGTTGGATCTACGAATTTGAATTGGAAGGATAAAATAAAAATAGAAAATTATAGATGTGATAGCCCACAATTTGCAGCTTTCATTTTCTAAAACATCAGAGCAATAGATTTTTAGAAAAAAATGATGTAGCGATTTTTCCCTCTTTTACATTAGAGAACAAGAATCCCTTGATTTTTGTAATGAATAATGTCGAAATTTTATCAGTTACATCTCTTTGATGATCTTTCTTTCTAAGTAATTTTAATTCGATCTCAAAATTATTTTAGTGTTGCGATTTTTGAATTTGGGAAGTTGATTACTGATATTTTGTTGTTTTCCCCTGTTTTTTTTCTTGGCGATTGCAATTTTTGCGGGCTAATTCTCTGTTCGTCTGGCTATATAATATTCCAATTAGCAGGTAATATTTTTCATATCGAAATTGAATTTGTACATATGTAGTATGTTTATAATTCTATAATGAATATATGTTAACCAGTGGTAAAAAAGTGGTGTTGATAAAGGTGTGATAAAAACAAAACAAATAGATCAAAGCTTTGCAAAAAAAAAACACTGAGAATAAAAAAAACTAGATGTCGTAAACTATATTACGATACAAGATGATCGATAAGAAAAAGATTTCCTGAGTTGAAGCACAAACAAATTAAGTTGAATTGAATAGGACTTTGAGTAAGGAAAATGACTCGGGACTTCAAATAAGACATTAGACAAGACACACATTTTTAGGAAATGAAAAAGAAAGTATAATGTTGGTTAATTCGATTGGGGTTTGGACATTAGTCCCTTTATATCATCTCAAATACTTCTCATATTTTAAGCTCAAACTCAGAGAAAGTAATTAGTACCTTAATGACTTGAGGAAGAACCTCATTAGAAGATGAAACACCATCAAAAGAACTGACAATTTGGTAAAAATTACTCATCAAAGGTTGAGTAAATCCTTTGCATTAGTACTGCAATATAGCTAAGTGAAATTTAGATAGCTAAGTGAAAGTTAGATTGTTAAGTACTTCTGAAGCTAGAAACTAAATTCTTTTTAAAATGGAGTTGAAACATTTAATTTTTAGCTTATAACTATTTTGTTTATAGACCATTTTCTTCCTTACAAATGCAACTTACTCTTGTATTTTAATTTTATCGCTAGTGGAAAATCTTTTGTTTTTCGGTTTTGATATATGGATAGAGACACCTTTTGCTATGTTATTGAGGATATGGTTGATTTATGTGTATTTTTGATAAGCTTGAAAGAATAGAAGAGACAAATCTGTACTTATATTTGTGTGTAACAACTAATTGCGATTCAATCTTTTTTTCAAGATATTTTCATGAATACTAATCCCTCCTCTCGACCTAATGCAACAGGTCTCAATGTTATGTTCAAAGATCACAATAACTAAGACTACACCTTAGTTAGCCTTCTGTACGAAGCATTTTTTTTTTATCATGTAAATGAAATGTACATACCTATCTTATAAACTTGACTGCTTAGCAAATATCATCAAATAATTAAGTAATATGTAAAAAGTTTGTCTTCTTTAAGTACATTTTGCACTTTATGATACGTAATAACAATTCAACTTTTACTTGATATTAAATTTTGATATGACGTTTTCCATGTTAGGCCCGTGCTGACAGGGGCCATTGATTTCTAGTATTGAGAGAAGAGGGAGTTTTTGATTTTATTTGGGTGTTTTAGTATAATGACTTGGTCTTGGGAATTTTGACTTAAAAACAACTTATATAGTACCCCTAAAAACATCCAAAACGACCCCACTTTAATAGGACTTTAAAAGGAAATTACTTAATTGACCCTCACTAAGTCACCACACTCATGCACCACGAGGGACATTCACAAGGCATGGTGAGGACCACGACCCGTAGTCCTGCTCGTGAAGGTGAGGCAGTAGCTATGTTTTTGGAGCACAAGCCTCCTTTCCCAAGGCATCTTCACGAAGGGCTCCACGAGTCGTGGTCAAGAAACCGAAATGTGGTCCCTTCCGTGAAGTTGAGGTAATAGCCATACCTTTTGGGGCCCTAAGCTACTTTTCCCAAGTCATTTACACGAAGGGCTCCACGTGCCGCGGTCCCTTCCGGGAAGTTAAGGCAGTAGCTAGGTTATTGGGTGGCCACTTTTCCATGGCCAAGGAAACTCCACGAGCCCCCTTCATGAGCCAGGGTGAGGACCACGATCAGCGGTCCCTCTCGTGAGGGTGAGGCAGTGTGCCTAAGCTAGGGGAAGCCTTGGCCTTTGTCTTTGGCTTGGCACTTGCCCCTTGGCTTTGACCCTTATAAACCTAATTTAAACCCTAAATGATCTTATTAATATACAAGGAGTCATTTTATGATTTTTAACCTTTACATTTAGGCTCTAGTTTAACCTACCAGTTCTAGAGTGTTACATGAATCCTCAATTAAGGTATGGTAGAGTTGATTCATTGTTAACTTTTCATCCATGAAGTCCTCAAACTTTCAATTTCAAAGTTGGAAATTCTCCAAAACTAAGCGTTTTCATCCTAGGTCATGGATTCTTTCTCAAAATGTTTTCAATGGTTTAATTAGCATATATTGAGATTGAATTGTTGTTTTATGGTGGTTTTAAGATAAAATACCCCATGAATCCATGATTTTCCTAAAACCCTAATTTATGAATTTGATGTGGGTGAATTATAATAAGATGAATGTTATGCAATTGATCTTGTAACGGTATAGTTAGTTGATTTATGTCGTTATTCATGCCTAAACTGTAGTATTCTAGGTGTGTTGGTGAATTGTGATTCATGGCCTTGAAGGTCAAAGTGTGAAGAGTGATGTATAATCATGATGCTTATGTATATGCTTTGTGATTCCAATGAAAGTGATGTGATCATTACTACAATGTAAATGTGTTATTATTGAAAGGTTATTCTCAATTATACACTTCTGAATAATGATGATATATTGGAAAAGGTTTCTTCAATGTAATGATACATCTTAAATTGGTAGGCTTAGGGCATCCTCTCCTTGTGTAATTAATGGTGATCTTGATTGATGTACCTTGAATTGGTAGGCTTAGGGCATCCTCATCTTGTGTAACTAAAGTATCTTGACTTAATGAACCTTGGATCGGTAGACCTAATTGTGGTAGCCCTTTCATGTGTTTAATAATGTACCTTGAATAGGTAGACCTAATGGTTGTAGCTCTTTCATAAATGATTAATGAAGTATTCTAAGGCTATGTATTGAACCGGTAGACCTAATGGTGGTAGCCCTTCATGATGAGTCTATGAACTACTATAATGATGAACCTTTATTCGGTAGACGTAATGATGGTGGCCTTTTCTTGAGGATTCAATGAGATATCCTAAAAATGTATCTTGAATCGGTAGACCTAATGGTGGTGGCCCTTTCATGTGTGTAACAATTTACTTTGGGTCGGTAGACCTAATGGTGGTAGAACTCTCAAGTATAATAATGTTAAAGAAAATGACCTACTCTATGGGAATTTAAAGCTTAGCACTGAGTGAATATGGTAAAATGGAAGCTTTCCCCATGTTAGGTCGGGTTCCAATGAACATCTTTGTTATGCCATCACTATGTGCCCACATAGGTTATTAGCTAGTGGATCCAGCTAAGCTAAAATATTACCGGTCCTACCTTAGGCAAGTAGACCAACCATTTACGGTGTGGGACAGACACTGGATTCCATGATTTGCTTAGATGGTCTATGTCGGTTAATGCTTATTGCCATTATGTGAGTTACGTGCTATGGTTACTCAAGTACTTATATGAAGTGTGGATAGTAGTATGGGATGCCATTCATGCATTGCACGGGTAGGATTTGAGAGGGCTATGGTGTGTTTCTCTAATGTCTTAATGTCAAATGAAATCAATGTGCTCATAATGATGCTAATGAGAATTTTGACTTAAAGGCTTAATGTAATGATGAATGTTTAACTTGGAAATGTTATTATGAGTTACTTTCCTTGTTATGACTTATTAAACGTGAATGTTCCTTATCTATGATTATTTACTAAAAATGAGAATGAAGACTGTTACGTACATCTATGGTGGCCTCAAAGTGCTACTTAGTATGAATGGTAGTATGGGATGCCATTCCTACATTTCACAAATATAGCTTAGAGTTACTTAAGATGATGGTTCTAATGTGCTGTAATGGCTTACATATTGAATATGCTTGTATCTTATGGCTTTTATACTAAAGTTCATGATGTTTCTCAAAATTGGCATATAGCATGGTTTTCAACCAAAATGTCCTTTTTAGCATGATTTTTGCATGGCTATCATACTTGATACATTTTTGTGCTAACCCATATTTCTTCTATATTTTTACAAAGTGTAGGTTCCGGATCTTAAGGTGACTTCTAGTGTTGAAACCTTGGATTGATTCTCTCCAAAGCTACTTGGTGAGTCCTCATAGTTCGAGGACAAGAGTTTTCATTTATAGTTTATTTTATGTCATTTTACATTTTGGACTATGTTTAAGGGTTGTGCCCCTATCTGGATTCAAGTTGTATTAGATGGCCATGTGAAACAAAGTTAGACTTCCTTTGTTTGTTTTTAAAAAAAGACCTCGATTGTATGGATTAAAGCAAAATTCTGTACCATTTTCTTATGTCTTATGTTATGAATACTATGAGGCTTGTATGAGGCTCTTCGGAGTCTTGTACGCTGTGTTATTTTTGGGGTGTAGGCTCAGGCCGTAACACTATCTTTTGAGCTTGTTGGTGAGTCCTCATGGCTCAAGAATGGCTATTTCTCATATTGTAGTTTCGTTTCATGTATTTCCCCTTTTGGACATATTGTATGGGCTAGGCCCTATTTCATTCTAATATTGTAATAGATGGCTATGTTGAGACTTAGTGTCTAGACTGCCGCTTTTCTTCTATGAAAATTTTAGACTTGAAATGCGTTTTTACTCTTATTGTTGTATTGCTTTTGTTACGATATGCTAAGTGGCTTGTATCGAGTCCTTCGGGATTCTTATGCCTTGTTACATCTAGGGGTACTCCTGGATCATGACAAACTTGGTATCAGAGCATAAGGTTTAGAATGATTCTAGGATTATGTCTCATAAGCCACGTCTATTAGAGACTTGTTCATGAGTATGAAGCGCGCCACATTTATGAAGGAGAAACTACATGATGTTTAGGAAATTCCACTTCTTTCATTACTCTTAATTCGTGCGATAGAGTTTAACTCTATAAGGTCTTTCTTCTAATCGTTACTCGATGGTCTATAGGATATCACTACTCGAAGGGTTTTTAGAAGAGGGAATGAGGAAGACAATGTGAATCAAGGAGCTCCTCCTCAAGCTCCTGAAGCTTCGGTTGATTCTTTAGCCGAGAATTTTACAAATGCGAAGTTTAGGACGGCTTTTCATGTTTTTTCTCATGCCATGATGGATCAACCAAATAAAGAGGTGATTGCTCCCGTGAAACCTAATATGAATTCCATGGCTTCAAGAGTGATGGACTTTGAAAGGATGAACCCTTTGGAGTATTATGGCTCCAAAGTGGAGGAGGATCCCAAAGCATTTATTAATGAGTTGTATAAGATACTTGCTATCATGGGGTGACTTCGATAGAAAAGGCGGAGTTACCCATTTACTAATTGAAACATGTTTCTCAAGTGTGGTCTGATCAATGGAAGGAAAGGAGGCCGGTGGAGCGGGTCCCCTTGAGTGGAAAGTGTTCAAATCGGTCTTTCTTGATAGGTTCTTTCCCCTAGAGGTGAGGGAAGCAATGATGGAAGAGTTCAATAACCTTCATCAAGAAGGTATGAGTGTGAAGTAGTATGATCCAAAGTTCACCTAACTATTCAAGTATGCTCCAACTATAGTGACAGACTCATGGGCTAAGATGAATAAGTTTGTGACGGGAGTGTCCGACATGGTAGTCAAAGAATGCCGAACGGCAATGCATCTGCAAGATATGGATATTTCATGTCTCATGGTGTATGCCCAACAAATAGAGGAAGAGAAACTTAAAGAAAATAATAGGGAGGTGAAAAGAGTTAGGACTGGTGATGGGAACTTCTCTAATGCTAGGTCTGATGGACAAGGTCGACCAAGGTTTTGACAAAGGTTTTCCAACCAACGTTCCTCTAGTGCTCCTCCAAGAGTCAAAAAGGATAGAGTGGTCAACCCTAAACCTCAAAGAGGTAATGGTGGTGGTTCTTATGTGGCTAGATCTACTTGTGTGAAGTGTGGAAGGAAGCACGATGGTAAGTGCCTAGTTGGCATGGATGGTTTTTTTAGTTACGTAAAGAGTAGTAAAAAATTGAGAGATTGTCCGATGCTTAAGGCTCAAGGAAGAGAGGGTAAGCAAGCTCCTCCTATCGGTTAAAATTCCAATGCTCCCAAACAATACAACTTCTATGCTCTCCAAAACCGAAGTGAACAAAAGAATTCTCCGGACATGGTTACTGGTTTGTTAAAAGTTTTCCATATAGATATGTATGCTTTGTTATACCCCGACGCTACTTTGTCCTTTGTGAAGCCATATGTGGCAATGAGATTTGATGTACTTCTCGATGTATTGTTAAAACCTTTTTTTTTATCAACTCCTCTTGGTGATTTTGTGGTGGCTAAGAGGGTTTATAGAAGATGCCTTGTTTCCCTATCCCATAGAGTTACTATTGTTGATTTGGTAGAGCTTGACATGTTAGATTTTGATGTTATACTTGGTATGGATTGGTTGTACTCTTGTTATGCATCGATTGATTGTAGAACTCGTGTAGCATGTTTCAGTTCCCGAATGAGCATGTCATTCAGTGGAAGGGGGGAAATTTGATGCCTAAGGGTTAGTTTGTCTCATGTTTGAAGGGTAAAAGATGATCTCCAAGGGTTGTGTTTACCATATTCTTACGGTGAAGGATGTATATTGTGAGGGCCCGTCTCTCCTTAGTCGGTTCCCGTTGTAAATGAGTTTTCGGAAGTGTTCCCCAATGATCTACCCAATATTCCTCCCGAGTAGGAAATAGACTTCAGTATTGCCTTCTCTCAGATACATAACATATTGTTATTCCTCCTTATAGAATGGGTCCGGCGTAACTTAAAGAGTTGAAAGAACAATTGAAGGACATTTTGAATAAAGGTTTCATCCGGCCAAGAATCTCTCATTGGGCTACTGCGGTGTTGTTTGTGAAAAAAAAGATGGTTCCCTTCGTATGTGTATTGATTATCAACAATTGAAAAAGGTGACCATTAATAACAAACATCATCTTCGAAGAATAGATGATTTGTTTGATCAACTACAAGGGGCAAGTTATTTCTCTGAGATTGATCTTCGAATGGGTTATCACCAATTGAGGGTGAAAGGAGGAGATATTCTGAAAATGACATTTAGGACCCGATATGGTCACTATGAGTTTCTAGTAATATCCTTTGGTTTGACTAACACTTTGGTGGCGTTCATAGACTTGATGATTATAGTATTTCGACAGTATCTTTACATGTTTGAGATATTATTTATCGATGATATTTTGATCATTTAAGAATTCTATTGCAGGTTCTTAAGGACCATCAACTTTTTGAAAAGTTAAGTGTGAATTTTGGTTAAGATTCGTGGCTTTCCTGGGTCATATTGTGTCAAGTAGGGTATTGAGGTGGATCAAATTAAGACGGATGTAGTTAAGAGTTTTCCTAGACCTCTATCACCGACAGATATTAGAAGCTTCTTAGGTTTGGCCGGTTACTGTAAAAAGTTTGTTGAAGGATTTTCCTTCATTGGTTCCCTTTGACGGGTCTGACTTTAAAGAAGGCTAAGTTTGTGTGGTCGGAAGCTTGTGAGAAAAGGTTCCATGAGTTGAAAGATAGACTTACTTCCGCCACAATGTTGACTTTACCGGAAGGTACGAATGGTTTTGTGGTGTATTGTGATGCCTCTAGAGTTGGGTTGGGATGTGTGCTTATGACAAATGGTAGGTGATTGCCTATGCTTCAAGGAAACTTAAAGTCATGAGAAGAATTATCGTACCCATAACCTTGAGTTAGGCGGCGGTTGTTTATGCCTTAAAAATATGGAGGCATTAGCTATATGGGATTCATGTTGATGTGTTTACCGATCACAAGAGTTTACAATATATGTTTAGTCAAAAGGATTTGAATCTTGGCCAATGGAGGTGGCTTGAATTATTGAAGGATTATGACATAAGTGTTCTTTATCACCCTGGCAAGGCCAATGTGGTAGCGGATGCTCTTAGTCAATTCTCTATGGGGAGTTTTGCTCATGTACATGATGATAAGAAAGTGTTGGTTCAGGATGTTCATAGGTTGGCCCGGTTAGGTGTTCAATTAGCGAATTCCACCAAGGGTGGTATCATGGTCCATAATGGTTCCGAATCGTCCATTGTGATGGATGTGAAGTCTAAGCAAAATCTTGATCCTAATTTGGTTGAATTGTAAGAGGCGGTACTTAATTAATCCGTTGAGGCTTTCTCCCAAGGGGGAGATAGTGTACTTAGATACCAAAGCGGTTTATGTGTTTCTAATGTTGATGACTTGAGAGAGCTAATATTTTTAGAAGCTCATAGTTCTAGGTAATCGATTCACTCGGGAGCCACCAAGATGTACCATGACTTGCGAGACGTCTATTGGTGGAATGGGATGAAGAAAGATATCATGGGGTTTGTGGCTAAGTGCTCTAATTGTTAACAAGTTAAGGTCAAGCATCAAAGGCCGGGAGGATTATCCCAAGATATAGGTATCCCAACTTGGAAGTAGGGAGAGATAAATATGGACCTTATTGTGGGTTTGCCTCGCACCCGAAGATAACATGACTCTATTTGGGTTATTATAGATTAGATGACTAAATTGGCTCACTTTATTCCCATCAAGGTTTCCTATTCGGTGGAGGACTATGCTAAGTTGTACATAAGGGAAATGGTGAAGTTGCAAGGAGTGCCTGTATCCATTATTTCTCATCGTGGCCCTAAATTTATTTCTCATATTTGGAGGTCTTTTCAAAAGGTCCTACGCACAAAGGTTAAGCTTAGTTCGGCTTTTCAACCCAGACCGATGGGCAGGAAGAGCGCACTATCCAAACATTGGAAGATATGTTAAGGGCTTGAGTTATTAACTTTCAGGGTAATTGGGATGACCATTTGCCATTGGTAGAGTTTGCCTACAATAATAGCTATCAGTCAAGTATTGGTGTGGCTCCATTTGAAGCCTTGTATGGCAGGAGGTGTATGTCTCCTATAGGTTTTTTCGAGGTGGGGGAAATTTCTTTGACAGGTCTCAAATTAGTTTTAGAGGCCATTGAGAAAGTCCGACTCATTGGAGATAGATTGAAAATGGATCAAAGCCGGCAAAAGTATTATGCCGCTATATGGAGGAGGAATATAGAATTTGAGGTTAATGATTAGGTCTATTTAAAAATCTCACCCACAAAGGGTGTTATGAGATTTGGCACGAAGTAGAAACTTAGTCCCGGTATGTGGGCCCTTACTAAATTTTGAGGCGTATTGCTAAAGTTGCTTATGAGTTAGATTTGCCAAGTGAGTTGGCTTTGGTGCATCCAGTATTTCATGTTTCCATGCTCAAGAAGTGTGTTGGAGATCCGGCATCCATTATTCCCTTAGAAGGGTTGGAGGTTGTTGAAAGTCTTTCATATGAGGAAGTTCTGGTAGATATTCTAGACCAGCAAGTTAAGAGGTTGAGAAACAAGGAAATAGCTTCCGTGAAGGTTTTGTGGAGGAATCATCTAGTTGAAGGTGCTCTTAGGAGGTCGAGTCCGATATGAAGTCCCACTATCCGATTATTTTTCCTTCTACTCCTACCCTAGCTTGAGGTGAGTAGTTTCTCTTGAATTTTCCTTATTTTTGGGAGTCATGTGTGTTATTTCAGTTTTCCACGATTTTCGTATGTTATGAATGTTCTTGAGAAAAAAAATTATGTTTAGTAAGAAAATGAGTTTTTATGATTGATTTTCCTCATGTTGTTTTGCATTGAGTAAGAGTTGTCTATATGCTTCATGAGATTGTTGAACATGCTTTAGTTGTGCTTTTTGAAAATATCTTGCATAAGGGCTCCATGAGATTGTGTTGAGCATGCTTTGAGGTTGGAGAAGGTAGTTCCTCCTATGAATATGAGAAATGTTAAATTTTCATGCATAATGGGTTGTTAAATGTAGTTCCTACTTCCTTATGATGCATTGATTATGTTTGAGATGGAGTTGAAGTTTCCTCCTTTGAATTGTGCATTATTTTTATGTTGCATGCAAGATGAGCTGCTAGTCTTGAGTCTTTACCTCCTTAAGGTGTCTAGATCATCATTCGAGGATGAATGTTCCAAAGGGGGAGATATTGTAAAACTCCAAAAATTAGTAGGCTAAACTACAGATTAACGTGAGGGTTATAGTCATGAATGTAACTTCCCGTACTTAAAATAGAGGTTTTTGTGTTAGAAGGTTAAGGTACCACCCCTCAAGGACCAACCATGGGACGTTGAGGAGGACCCCTAGAAAAATACATAGGTACTGACCAACGGCAGGACCCATGCCTCGTTGGTGGGTCCACGCCCCGTAGGTGAGGGGTCCGTGGTTTGGCCAAAAGCCCCAGTCACCAAACCACTTTAACCAGCATGGACCGTGGGTTCATCCACGGCCCGTCAGCATTGTCTCATGGGTGGTGACCTGGGGGCAGTTTTGGTGGTTAAATCTAGGGGTATTTTGGGTCTTTTCGATTTTAATTAAGAATAAGTGATGTCGTTTTATTCTAATTTAGGCCACCTATATAAGGATTTTAAACCCCTAAATGAAGTAATCCAACTCATTATTCCTAAAACCCGAATTAATTCCCGAATAATATTTCTTTAGAAGAAGAAAAAGGAGGACTAGGAGGAGGAGGAAGGGGGGAGTAGGAGGATGAGGTAGGGTTCAAGAAGCAAGGTTCTTCACACCAAATTCATTGAAGTTAATTGATAAGGTCTGGTAGTCTTCATCCATGGAGTCCCTTCAAAATCCCAATTTCAAAAATTGAAATCCTCAAAAGTTAGGGTTTGATTCCAAAATCATTGATTCCTTTCAAAATCGATTCTAATGATTGAATTATTTTATGTTATGCATGTATTGATGATTTCTTATCGCTTTTATGATGAATTCCCAAGAACCCATGAAATCCCCTAATTTCCCAATTATGATCTTTTGATGTGGAACTTTGTTGGTGTAGGAAGAATGTTATGAAAATTATGTAAGTAGTGATTGAGTTACTTGAATTATGATGATATCCATGTCTAATGTAGTGAATTCTAGATGTGTTGATGGTACGGGAGCTTAGAACCTTGAAAGGGCAAGTATGTGAAATATGTGTATATGCTTTATGAACACTTTGAGAGTGAAATGTATATGATTATAATGTAGTTGTTGTGTTGTTGAAAGGCTATTCTCATATACACACCTATGCATGAATATAATATGATGTGAAAGGTTTTCTCACAGCATGAAGATTCTAAGGTTGAAAGGATTTATCACCAATTGAATCTATATGTGGACATGGATGGTGAAAGGTTATTCTCTGGCATGATCTAAGAGGTATCCTATTAATTCTGTTGGATTGAGTGTCAAGACATTCTTCCATGACTATGAATTTAAGTCAAGACATAATATGTACTCCATGGGAATTAATTCTTAACACCAAGTGGATATTGTATATGAGATGAAAGCTTTTACGCTAGTTGAGTCCGTCTTCCAATGAGATCCTTTTACACTAGTTGAGTCCGGGTTCCCAAAGTATGTCTCATAAAATGGAGACCTTCTACGCTAGTTGAATTCGGGTTTGTAGTAGTAATCTCCTTATCCCATAAACTATGAGCCCCCGTAGGTTTTTTAGCTAATGGATCCACCTAAGCTAAAAGTATGGTTCTACTTTACGCAAATAGGACAACCCTTTTCGGTGTGGGTAATGCGGAATTCTATGTTAAGCTCACACCCAAACTCTACTACGTGAGAGCTTCCATCTCATATTCAATATCCACTCGGTGCTACGCATAAAATCTCACGTAATATTTATTTCTTAATTGAATTCATTACTCATGAAAAGGTTCCCACTACAACATTTTAGGCCTATGGCCACACCAGTAAAGTGTAGCCTAAACTAGCAAAAAGTGTGGCCTTTGATAAAAGGCTACACTTTTGGACTTTAAGAAACACTTTTTAGGGGGTGGCCTAAAGAAGCGTAACCTTTGACATTAGGCCACGCTTTTGAAATGTCGCCATAGTAGCTACACTTAAAAAGCGTGGCCAAAGAGGTATAAAGGGCACGCTTTTTAGTAATTCATTAGCAACACCTTTTGCTTGATTATACTACACTTAAAAGCGTGGCCTTTGCTTTGTTCTTGGTCACACTTAAAAAGTGTTGCCTTTTATATCTCATCTAGAACAACACTTTTAAAGTGTGGCAATGTTGTGTAGAATTTTTGTTGCCACAATTTTCATTTTTAAGAATAATAATTTTTATTTGTATATATCCAATAATCACATAATTAAATATATAAGTGATCTAAAGCACAAAATTAGCTAATAAATATATTGAAGCTATATATTTCAAATAAACTTGGAGAAACATGTCTTGTACAACCAATACTTAGAAAGTGATTGCTTAAAGATCTCTCCTATCAATAAATTCCACAAAACCAAATGCATTCAAACAAATATGACAATAGTATAAAAACTCTTCATCGTTCACTACAATAGATTGAGTTTACTTCTGGCCACTATTCAAATTCAATTACCGGCATTTTCCTGCACATTCAAAATAAAATTAGAAGTTAGTGAAATAAATCATGTATTTAATATGCTCAATACTAGTCATTTTTAACAATACTTCCCAGCCCCTTCCCAATGCAGTGGTACTGTTATGAAAAACAGGACTCTTAGTTGTTATTAAAACATGTATTTCATATGCTACTAAGATATCACAGTAAGTAACTACAACAAAATTCATTTTCCAATCAGTTGTTGTTACAAAAACTATAAAATCCTAGTTCTACATGTATTCCAAGACTGTTTTGGCATATATGAATAATAAATCTAGGAGAAAAGAACAAAACACTTAAATGATCACTAATAAACTACATTTGGGCAACTCCATATCAAGTCAAAGTAGAATATAGATACAAATTTTAGGAATTTCTTGTTGTGTGTGGATTAGTCACTGACAGGATATGCTTGAATGGTGATAGATATTTGGGCAACTCCATATATCATGCCTCTGTGGCCCACTCGAAATGAAAACATGAAGATAATGGAGTTCAAATAACTCACCAAGGTCACATAAAAATAAAAGAAATAGATTAGCCTATGTTCATGAAGATGAACTTTCAAATAAAGTCAAACCAATCCATAAAAATAAAGTAACTGGCCAAACACATCAATGCACACTTTTATCAACAGCTTGTCACATGCTTATTTAATACAAATTTAAACTACCAAATCAAAAGCCAATTGACTAAAACTTTGCCCTTAGGCATAAATGGACTACTGGAAGACAACTCTTTATAAATTTCAACATTTTAAAGACGAGAGACATCTAAATGAAACAAAGAATCACTTGCAAAGCTAATCCATCTTGAAGACAGTGCCTTCCCAAGACAGCATATACTACTGATCCACATTAAAATGCAAAAATTCATGTCAAATTTCATTCTATCAAAAGTTAAAGAAAAATGAAGCTCACAGAGGTCACAAACAATAAAGAAAAATGCAGATTCATTTATCACTAGAGAACAAACACTTATGCAGATCACAACCTGAAAGATATAATACAAACTCATTTGAGGCCTATTATGTCAAGCTAAGTGACACTGGACAATATCTCACCCCAAACAAATGAAAGAGTACCCACATCTCTAAAAAACACAAAACGACAAGAATCAGAAAAAAAATGTCTAGTATTAAAAGGGATCATTCATAACACAGAACGACCCTACCAAGGTTGAATAAATCTACACCTACAGATATGAGTGAGAACTGATCAATCTAAACATAGAAAACAAGAACAAGAACAAGAACAATGGAGTAATTTCTTTGACACCTTAAAACCCCATAACCAAAAACAAGAAAACTACTACAACAGATAGAGACAAACAAACCTCATGGTGATTAACAAATAAATAAACCAAGCTTAAGGCGAGCACAAGAACTACAAACTCAAGAAGACTAAGAACAGGGAAAATAGTGCTTGAATGGTGGCAGATAGATATCAGTATCATAACCAACCTGAGCATGTAACTCACTGATATGAGATAGCAATAATTACCATTGTTGTACTAGGTGAATATACCTCATTCTGAATGTGATGAACAAATCCTACATTATTGGATCAATTGAAGGAAATCTAGGCTAAAATATGCTTTTCCAGGGGATAAAGTTTTTTTATTTTTGAAGTCAAGGGCAATATATAATCTTGCCTTACTTCCCCCAGAAATGGGTAATTCCTGAATGACCACTGGTCAACTAACTACCCCGGATAAAAAAGAAAGGTGTTGCAACTTACAGGGACAGTAACTGCAGGAAGTCCCAGAAGATT